>JALJCO010011100.1:0-27358 GCA_023101725.1 Atherinomorus stipes | reverse complement strand
ATCTCCTCGCGCCCGGATGTCAATTCCGCCCATGCGGATCTCGTTTCCCCCTCGCGCGAGATCTAGTTTCCTTGCGCGGAGATCTCGTTTACTCGCGTTTACTCTCGCGGGAGTTTTGGCATGATTATAGGCTCGTTCGACTTTGGCTATCTGCAGCGCAACTCGGCTGGAAGTGAGGGATTGTGGTCCTGGAATGTTGCATGCTGGTTAGAAACTTTGTCCGACTTCAGACTGCGCCTGCACGGCACCGGAAAACGTGACCAGACCACATGATCATCAAACATCGCGGGAGCCGTCCGTCTGCAGTCGGAGCGTGCAGTTCCTCCTCAGCAACTGCAGCTTTTGGACCTGCCTCCGCCGCCGCCGGAACCTGGTTCTGATTGGTTTCACCTCTCACTGACGCAAGCTCCGATTTTTGGACGGGACTGTCCCCCACTAATAAATCCATTTAGGTGTTTTAAACAGGCTACAAAATCAGCCTTGGTGTTTCATATTTTAGTTAGGCTGATGTTCACAAACCTGGACAGACTGATTTATGAACAGGCTGATATCTGACTGCAGCAACAGAGGAACACAAACGTGTTGCAGCCACAAGTTATTCTACTCAGATAAATATAAAGCTTAATAAGTTATACCAAAACTTTCACAAATCCTCTTCATAATTTGGATTTGATGGACTTATTGGTGTGTATCCACCTTTCCACATGCTCCCCCTTATGTTATCCATGAGTATGCTACCCAAATCCTTAATAAAAATAAAATAAAAAATATATAATATATAATATTTATTTCCAGCCCCATATAGAAAAAATAAGTTTCTATTTCTTTATTTGTTTTAAATTTATTCTTCAAGGCAAAGCATTTATGGTTTTCATATTTGAGCCTGGACATTTACCAGATTACTGTCCTCTGTGTTTCACCTTAACAGGTAAACAACATTCTGTCTACTACAGTCCAGCACAAGTTCATGTAATCAGCGTCAACAACACGCTGTTTCATTACTCTGAAATCAGACTTGATCATATCTGCACAGCGTTCAGTAACTTTGAGCTCAATAAAGGCAAATGCCGCGAGATCCTCCGTTATTGCAGTCTTCACGTTGGCGAACTTGTCCAGCTGAGATGCGCTGCGTTTATGGTCCGCCCCCGAGACTCACGCAGCTCTCGTCTGACCATGAAGTCAGACGGTAGACAGACGCAGTCAATCCGAACGAGCCTATTATCACGCTTACCGGAAGTTCCCGGATTTTGACACTTCCTCTTCCGGGCCATGTTAACGACAGCCGTTCCTGCTCTGTTATACTGTTTAAATCGGATAAACTCCAAACATACTTAATGATCTACCCTAACACCTCTAGAAGATTCCCAATCAACCGATCTGTCCGTCAAGGATGCCCAATTTCCCCTTTTTTATTTTTAATTGCAGTAGAACTCCTCTCTTTGAAAATCTTAAATACTGAAAATATAAAAGGCTTAACCATATTTCAAAAGGAACTTAGAATTACACAGCTAGCTGATGATACAGCTTTACTTTTAAAAGACAAATTTCAAATTGAACCGGCTTTACAATTGATTAATGAGTTCTCTAAAGCTTCAGGTTTACATCTTAACATTAACAAATGTGAAATCTTGTGTCTTTATGATACAAATTATGCAAACATCTGTAATATCCAAGTTAAAAAAACTGTGAAATACTTAGGCATTGATATTACTAAAGATATGAGTTCTAGACAGCAACTTAACTTCCTCCCCAGACTTAAAAAAAACACAAAATATCATGAATATGTGGCTTCAACGGGACCTATCTATTTTCGGCAGAATTCTTTTATCCAAAGCGGAAGGCATCTCAAAGACTAGTATATCCTGCTTTGTCACTATTTGTTGAAGATTCATCATTAAAAGAAATTAATAAAATACTCAGCAATTTTACCTGGAAAAATAAGAAACATCATCTTAAAAAATGAAATTCTCTCGGCATCCAGAAAACAAGGAGGTTTTGAATTATTAAATTTCAGTGATCTAAATAACACCTTCAAAATAAAATGGATTAAGGAATGTCTCAGAACCCCTGATTCAATTTGGTTCTTTATTCCAAATAATATCTTTAAGAAGTTAGGTGGTTTACATTTTTTACTCACCTGCAATTTTAGTGTTCCTAAATTACCTTTAAAACTATCAAAATTTCACCAGCAAGCTCTCTTAGCCTGGAAATTGTGTTATTCCTACAACTTTTCCCCCCACAAAGCAATAATATGGAACAATGAAGATATTACGATCAGGAAAAAATCCATATTTAAACAGAATTGGATTGACAAAAACATTATTTTTGTCTGTGACCTCTTTGATTGTCATGGTGTAATGCTTACTTATGAAAATTTTCTTCGTCTTAAATCCTTCCCTGTCACATGTAAAGAGTTTAATTACGTGACTAAAGCTATCCCTAATGGCCTTTCTTTCCTGATGCGAAGCCATTATCAGTATCAGGAAATACTAAGAATAAAACCCCTTCTATTGATAAATGGTCTTCATGTAACAGATTCAAAATGCAACAACAAACATATATGTAATACCTTTTATGAAAAGAGAAGAATAAGTCCACGAGGGAAAGCCTTTTGGGATAACATCTTTATGGACAATGACTGGAGGAAGGCCTGGATATTGCCTTATAAGTATTGCATTTCCAATAAAATAAAAGAGGTTCACATCAAAATTTTACACACTATATATCCAACAAATCTGTATTTTTCTAAATTTTCGGATGTTGAAAATAAATGCAGTTTCTGTAATATGGAACCAGAAACCTTAACTCACCTTTTCTATCACTGTGCCAAATCTATCAATTTCTGGACTGAACTTGAGCAATATATTGCGTGTAAAGTGAAGATAAACATCTTAATTGACTGTAAAAGTGTGATAATGTATTTTAACCACCGAGATACCGAGATCACCTTTATAACAAACTTATTAATTTTGTATGGCAAATTCCACATACACAAATGTAAATATTCTAAAACCCCACCAAACTTTAGAAGTTTCTTACATGAATTTGAAAAATACATGAAATCCCTTGCGCTAATTGACTCTAAACAAAGCTTCGTATGCACAGAAATATATGATAGATTTTTCAAAGAATAATGCTCTGACACTCTATTTCCTTATATTTGTTTGCAGCTTTTTTTCTTTTTATTATTTTCGTCATTTTATTTATCTTGTTTATTGAATGTATGCTTTTTCTTATAGACTTTGCCATATTTGTCAACTTCTACATTAACATTTCTAAGACTCATTTATTATTTATGATCATGCTACATATCTGAGCACCTGTCTGCTGTTCATTGTATAATTGTCCCTTGTATGTCTTTCAATAAAGTTAATAAAAAAAAAAAAAAAAAGCAGTAGCACGCAGCAGAGCTAGCAGGCGGTCATCAGTGTTCGTTTCCTTTAATGTGGCTGACTGTTGTTAGTTAATAGTCCTTCCTAACGTTTGATGCCTTTATTGTGACGCTCCGAGTGTCCAGTGGATGACAAACGTGAGTATTGTTAGTTTATATATGTCACGTGACAACCCGTGGCGCACTGGTTTATCCAAGTATTTATATTTCTCTCCCCAATGAGTGGCGGTTTTTTGCCTCATGCTGATTTATAAGTGACTTTGTTTATTTAGTTTGGTATAACTTATATGCACCGCGGTAGGACTCAGTTAATTGCTCCGTGAGGGAGGGGGGAGCGTAAGAGACCGGTGCGCCATGTGAGAGCATTCACCTGGAAAATGTGCAGATTAACCAGTAGATGGTGCTGTTGTATCGCCTAAACCATCTTACAGCTAAATGTAGGCTATAGATGCTGACTGTTAAATGATTATTTAGTGTATAGCTTTATGTTTGTGACTCATTTCAAATACTTAATGTTGATATATACTGTTTATTGTTATTATCTACAGAACTGGTAGACACTGAGTTGTCACAATAAAGCGCCTGGCCAGTGAAGCCGGTTAAAGAGTCTGCATCATCTCCTGCATCATTCCTGTGTCCTGACCGACACCGCATCTTGTTTTCTGCAACCCACCATAAGAGCTAGCACTCACCTTACCTCAGTAATAAGAGGAAAGGAGAAGACAAGGGAGGACAGGAGAGGAGAGGACAAAAGAAGAGAGGAGAGGACAAGAGAGGAGAGGACAAAAGAAGAGAGGACAAGAGAGGAGAGGAAAGGAGAAGACTGGAGAGGACAGGAGGCGACAGAGGACGGGACAAGAGAGGAGAGGAGAGGAAAAGAGAAGAAAGGAGAGGCCAATTTAACCATTCTGTTATATTAGTCAAGAGCATATCAAACATTAGTTGTTGTTTCCATAAAATTACATTTTGAACTTGACCTTTATGGGAAAGTAACTCTTGCATGTCAAACAGATTAGGCTTTGCATTGCCAAAGAAAGGATTAAGAATAGCACAGATCAATATCAATAGCATAAGGAACAAATTTAATGAAATCTCACATATTTTACTTTGCAATAATTTGCATATTTTAGTCATTTCTGAAACTCATCTCGACTCAACTTTTGACGATAATGAATTGAGGGTTTATGGATATAATATATATAGGAAAGACAGAAATAAATTTGGTGGTGGAGTTGCTTGTTATACTCAAGATCACATACCAGTTAAAATTAGAAAGGATTTAATGATGGATAATATTGAAGTACTATGGTTGCAAATATATTTACCACACTTAAAACCAATGTTGATTGGTTGTTGTTATAGACCACCTTGTGCAAATAGTTGTTATCTACTCTATCTGTGAAATGTTAGACTGCAATGGTACATTGGGCTTTGAAACATATTTGATGGGTGATTTGAATATGGACTGGTTATCTCAGAATTGTTCCTCAAAAAAAGAAATTGTCATCTTTATCAACTAACTGTGGATTTACTCAGTTACTAAACCTACCAGAACATGTTTAAAAAATGAGGGTCGGTCACTGCTACCTGCATTGATCATATTTTTACGAACACACCTGAGTTATGTTCAGATGTTTTTATTATCCCTGTAGGCTGCAGTGATCATGATTTAATCATTACTGTCAGGAAAGCAAAAGTTTTGAAACCTGAACCAAAAATCATTTACAAAAGATCATATAAGATGTTAAACCAAGATAAATTTATTGAAGATGTTAAAAGTATTTGTTGGGATTCAGTTTTTTCTAAATTTAATCCTGACAATGCTCTTCAAGCTTTTGATGATATTTTCCTGTCCGTTGTGAACGAACATGCCCCAGTAAAGACGTTTGTGGTCAGAAACACAAGCACGCCGTGGCTAGACAGGGAGATTAAAGAATACATGAAAAAAGAAATCAAGCAAAGAAAGATGCAATTTTGACTGGTAATCACATAGACTGGAAATTATGTCATGAACTTAGAAATTTTGTTACAAAGTTAAATAGGAATAAAAAGAAGAAATGTTATGAAGACAGAATATATGCTAGTAAAAATGAACAAAAGAAAATGTGGAATATTATAAAAGACTTACTAGGAAAGAATGCAAACTATACCCAGTCTTCTTTAGAGGAGAATGGAAATCTCATGACTAAACCTAAAGATATAGCTAATTATCTTAATAACTACTTTGTTGATAAAGTAGATAGAATAAGAAAAACAATGCCTAATGTGGATAACTCATGTCATTTAACAATAGGAAATATAATTATGAAAAATAAAACCTGTAAATTTAAATTGGATAGAGTGGATAGAAAAGAGATTGAAAATGAAATTAAACTTTGTAAAGTTAAACCACCTGGTGTTGATGATCTGGACTGCAAGCTTCTTAAACTGGTGCCAGGTGAAATTGCCCCCGCTGTTTGTCACATAATCAATCAAAGTCTGACCTGTGGTGTTTGTCCACAAAAATGGAAAAGAGCTAAAATTGTACCTCTGCTGAAAAATAAGAAACTACCAGTCGACCAATCAGCTTACTCCCTTTAAGTAAAATAATGGAAAATATAATTTGTAAGCAAATTCAATATTATCTGACTATAAATCATTTGCTCACAGATTACCAACACGCTTATAGAAAAGGCCACTCCACTGCTACAGCTCTGACTCATTTAACTGATGACTGGTTCAGAGAAATAGAAGATAAGAAAATAATTGGGGCTATTATGTTATATTTTTCTGCTGCATTTGATATTAATCATAATTTACTACTGAAAAAACTAGCGTGTTATGGATTTGAACCTTCTGCCCTTTCCTGGTTTAAAAGTTATCTGACCAATAGATCACAAATGGTGTTTTTTAATGGACATTATTCAGATGTCAGAATGGTAACATGTGGGGTGCCGCAGGGAAGTTGCCTCGGTCCATTATTGTACAGTATTTTTACAAATGATTTGCCACTGATATTAAAAACAGCAAAAATCATGATGTATGCAGATGATTCAACTATATATTCATCGGCATTTACTATGGATGAACTTGGCAGGACTTAAAGGGGACTTACAATCTGTAACACAATGGAAAGAACAAAATCAACTGGTTTTAAATACCACAAAAACAACCAGTATGGTGCTTGGTTCAAACTATTCAATCAGTAAAAATCCTACATTGAAGTTAAAAATAAATGATATATTAATTAATCAAGTACATGATGTTAAACTCTTAGGTGTGATTATAGACAATAGATTAACATGGAGGAAGCATGTGGACAGGATGACAGCTAAAATGGGGGGTGTAATTTCCACAATTAAAAGGACTGCCACTTTTCTGACACCACAAGCCAGGAAACAAGTAATTCAATCACTGATTCTTTCAAACTTGGACTACTGTCCAGTAATCTGGTCCAGTGCAACAACAGAAATGATAAAGAAATTACAAATGTTACAAAATCGTGCAGCTCGCGTTGTCCTGAGATGTAATTATCGGACTAATGTTAAGTTTATGCAAAGACATTAAACTGGTTAAATGTCAAAGATAGGCTTCGATACTCATTACTTTTATTTGTCAGAAACATCATTGATAAAAAGTCACCTGTCATTATTTATAAGAACTTAGAATTTAGTTCAAGTAAACACTCGCATCTTACAAGACATGCTAGTACTGGAAATTTCACCTTGCCAGTAGTAAAAACTAAAACCATTAAACAAGCGTTTTTTCACAGAGGAATGTATAACTGGAACTTATTACCCAAATATATTTCACAAACAAAAAATATAGTTTTGTTTAAGGTATTACTGAAACAATATCTTATGAGTCAAGGATGAAATTATCATTTTATGTGTGCATGTGTGTGTGTGTGTATATGCATGTATATGTATGTATGTTTACATGTATATATGTATGTATATTTGTATATATGCTATGTATACATGTATGTATGTGTGTCCTGACAGTAAGAAGGTCGCTAGTTCGATTCCTGGCTGGGGAGGGGGTTCGAACAATTCCAACTGTGGTCTTCCTGTGTGGAGTTTGCATGTTCTCCCCGTGTATGCGTGGGTTTTCTCCGGGTACTCCGGCTTGATTGATCACTCTAAAGTCCCGTTTCCACCAGCGGGTCTGGGTCGGGCCGGATCGGTCCACGTTTTTTTGCGTCTCCACAGATAAAAACCTGGACGGGTACCCTTATATCCGACCCGACCTACTTTTTTGGCACCCTTCGGTAGGGGTACTGATCTAACCGATCCGGACCAAAGAGGTGGAGCTAACACAAAGCAATACATTGATTTGTTGAAAAATCTCGCTTCCCTCGTGACCAAGCGTAAAAACAAAGCCGGGGGGACTCCTTTTTTGTTTCTGTCATGTGTGGCGCCGGTGTTTTGGTTAAACGGCGTTGCACAGCGATGATGTCACGCGATCACGTAGCAGCGCTGTCCAGCGCCTCCAGAGTAAGGGTACAGGTTGCTGTGGGGACGCAGCGTGAAATCAACACATCCATACCAAAACCCACCCGATCCAGCCTGGCCCGACCCAGACCCGCGGGTGGAAACGGGACTTAAATTGTCCCTAGGAATGAATGTGAGCATGACTGGTTGTCTGTCTCTCTGTGTTGGCCCTGCGAAAGACTGGCGACCTGCCCGGGGTGTACCTGCCTCTCGCCTGATAATAGCTGGGATAGACTCCAGCAACCCCCGCGACCCTGAACTGGATAAGCGGTACAGAAAATGACTGACTGACATATATATATATATATATATATATATGTAGTATATGGGAACTGAAAATTTGTGTAAAGATATGTATGTGCATGTATGTGTATATATAAGTGGATATATAATGGAAATTGTGTATTATGAACAGGATTGTTTATTGATATGACAGAAATGAGATTTATTGATCTCAAGGTCAGATAGTTATGCTGATTTAGGAAATTTCATGGACTAGTGTAGCATGCTGTATTTTTAGTTTATATCTTTTTTTATTATTATTATTATTTTATTTTATTTTTTTTAACTTTATGTTCCATTTTATATACATTTCTGATTTCTGAAGTGTAATTTTCTTTTATCTTTTGTATGAATCTTTGTATGGACCCCAGGAAGAATAGCAACAGCATCTTGCTGTGGCTAATGGGGATCCACAATAAATACTAATGCTAATACCTGCAAGAGCAGTTTGCATCCACATAGCAACTTCAGACAAACCAGAATGTGTATAAAAACCAATGTTACAAAAATTGTTCAATGAAAAGTTTGTCACAAAAAAACAAACAAACAAAAAAACACAGTGTTACTTGGTTTATTTGCTGTAATCTGTCCATCGACCATGTTAGAGACCCCCATAAGAGTACCAGTTCCTCCTAAGAGAGTGTCATACCTGGCGCGTCTGCGTCTGGTGCATTTAGGCAGAGGTGGAAATATGACTTTCCACCGAACTTCAGTCCGATGAAGTCCCATCGCCGTAGACTGACAGGTAGGAATGATGGGAGCAACATTAGTAGCAATGGGTGAAGCAGTGTTCGGACTACTTCGTATCATGTACCCGTAGATACTTCTTCCGTTAACGCTGGTGCTGTTTCAGATCCAGATGGAATCTGTAACTGTCATGTTCCAATTGGTCCCATTAGGACCACCTGTCACACACTTTAAGGTGGTGCGATTCATCACACATAAGGGAACTTGGGACTCCACCATGATGTAACTTCCTGAGGTCACTATAGGAATCCACTTATTATTGGATGGAGTGACAAACATTGTGCTATCAGCATCAGATGGAAGGTGGTGGCTGGTTCCATCTGGATTCCCAGGTGGGTCTGGACTGGATCCCGTGACGTCAGCATGAGCAGGCAGAAGAGGAACATCTTCTCCCCCGGGCTCACACCAGTGGCAAGGACGATGATGTCCCAGGAGCCGGCACCAGGTGGTTTTGGGCCAGTAGGTTTCTTCTTTTGGTCCCCAGGCGGGCCTCAGCTCCCCTGTCCACTCCCGGACCCTCATTCATCCCACCAGGCCACGACCTGGAAACAACAGGTTAGAACTAAGATATAGAATGACAACGATTAGTTCTCTCTCTGATTCTTTTAGATGGAATAAAAGAGGAAAAAATGTCTTCAGTTATCCAAGCGCGTTTATTAAGAAATGAAAAAGGTTACATATGCAATCCTCCCAGCAGATATCTGGAGACTGTCAGCAGCACACGCACAAAAAACCAGGAAGTCTCTGAGTCTGTGTCTGAGAGTCTGAGGCTTGTTTCTAACTGGGATGCTCTCCATGCTCTGATAAGGCAGCTGAAACCAAACACACACACACTCTCATGCAAAAGCTTTATTAGTCGGACCACTTTGTTTCCTTCTCTGGCACGTCAAAACAGATAACGGGGAAGCGACTCCCCAACACCAACTCCCCTTCACTAAATAATGATGCACACATTCAGCAAAGTAAAAATGTCAACTTCTCCACCTGCAATGGAATAATGGCTTATTGTTGCACTATGAGGTTATTATAAGTCAACTTTGGATGTCAGCGTATTCACATCCTCACAATTCCCCCTTTTGATCTCTGTTAAGAGATCACAAACGGTCTTCAGTATCGGTATCCGCCATATCGGTGTAAACGACATGCTCAGGCTGCACAGCAAGCAGGAGCATCATGGCAGCGGGATCGCGCTTTTCAACAGTAGCTAAAGCAGGGGGAGGGAATGCGGGAGAGGTACGATTCTTTTTAATGAACTTTCATCAGAACCTGCGGATCACAACCAGAAACAGCCACACCGAGAACCAGGAAGAGCCTCTAGACTGGAGTGAGAGTCTAAACAAGCCACCTGTAAGCTGGGAAATAGCAGGAGAGGGGGTAACTTCACGAGGAGTGACCATAGGGGACCACCAAACACAAGACGTCATTTCAACATTGTTTTTTGGGCTAAATCTGGTCGGTCCGTCATAGCCATTTTTAAGCCTAAAAATGGGGCGCCGCTGCTTCGGGTCTAACCGCTGCCTTTAGCGGCGGCGAAGGAGGATCAATTTCCTCCTGCTCAACATCAGGGTCATCATCACCATCAGGATCATCTGGATCCCAGATATAATCCTGAGAATCATCCTCATCATTCCAGATATCTCCATCCCATTTCTCAGGATCGCATTTGGCTCCGCTGATCGCTGCCTGAGCCACAAAGGTTTACGTTCTCTATTAACTTTAGAGACATGCATCATCGCTGGCTGCGCCACGCCAGACCCCCCCCCCCCCATACTGGGACTGCAACAGCTGCAGCTGCGCTCTAACTACAGCGCTGTCTCCTTTTTCTCAGCCTCCTTCTGCAACAATTCCTTCTGACATTTCTCCAATTTTTCCGTCTGCTTTTTTCCAAGCAGTCGCTACTCCCCATAGTCGTTGCTGTAACGCTTCGACAGGTTTTTTGGATGTTACCGGGACCTGGCGGAGCGCGCAGACCACCTTCTCGGGGCTGCGCTCCGTAACCATGGTTTCCCATGACTCACAGCGCCCTCCACCCTGCCTCAACTCGAGGGCTACAGGGTAACAACATGAGGTTTCCTCCCAGCCGGGGATGACAACCTTCTCTGGAGCAGCGGATTCAGACATTTTCTCTTTTTTTGTGAACATTATGTTCGCGTAGTCTCTCGTATCCTGTTCGTAGTGACGCCAAAAATGTTTTAATCCAGATTTTACTTTTATTGCAGGATCGTGAGAGATCGGCGCGGACACAATGACAACACAAGACAGTGACTTTGCTAGAATAATGTGCTCTTTATTCCCCACAATCAGTCACATAACAATCCGTTTTCATACCAAGAGCTGACACATAAAAACTGCTTACCATAGCACAGAACCGGAGAGCCCAACAGATCGAGTCAGACAAAAAGTATCAGCTGGCTGGACGATTGATCAGATCTCGCAGCAGACTCTGACTCGATTGCAAAAATGCACTGTTTTATCAGGTTGGGTTGCGTAATCACTAAGCTGGCCAAACTCAGTGATAGCCCCCCCCTACTGACTCTCAGGCTTGGTGCAAAAATGTTGTGTTAGAGCAGAAACGAGTAAAATAAAACAAGTTATAAGGAAATG
Organism: Atherinomorus stipes; assembly: GCA_023101725.1. Taxonomy (NCBI): domain Eukaryota; kingdom Metazoa; phylum Chordata; class Actinopteri; order Atheriniformes; family Atherinidae; genus Atherinomorus; species Atherinomorus stipes. Next base: position 15,862 of record JALJCO010011100.1, on the reverse strand, counting down.
ATCAATATAGAAGCATTGAAATGTGCAGAAAGGCATAAACATAAAGATATTCCATATCAGCAGGACAAGACAAGAGAGGACAGGAGGAGAGAGGACAGGACAGGACCAGTAAGGACAAGACAGGAGGGTACACGACAGGACAGGGATGGAGAGGACTGGAAAGGACAGGAGAAGACAGGACAGGACATGAGAGGAGAAGACAAAAGAGGACAGGAGAGGAAAGGAAACGAGAGGACAAGAAAGGACAGGTGGGAAGAGGACAGGTGACGACAGGACAAGACAAGAGAGGACATGAAAGGAGATGAAGGGATAGGAGGGGACAGGACAGGACAGTATAACAGGGGAGGAGAGGCCAAGACAGGAAATGACAGGAGGAGAGAAGACATTAGAGGAGAGGACAGGAAAGGACAGGAGATGACAGGACTAGCGAGGACACAAGAGGTCAGGAAGGGAGAGAACGGGAAAAAAAAGGACAAGAGAGGATAAGATTGGACATAAGAGAGGACAGGAAAGGAGAAGACAGGACAGGGAGGGGAGAAGACAGGAGAGGAAAGGAGGGACAAGGAGAGGAGAGGAGGGGCGAGGACAGGAAGGACAGGAATGGAAAGAACGGGAGGGACAACGAGAGGACATGAGTAAAGGAGAGGACAGGTGACGAAGGGACAGGAAAGGAGAAGACAGGACATGAAAGGAGACGACAGGAGAGGACAAGACAGGAGAGAACAGGACATGAGAGGACAGGACCACAAGGACAGGAGAGGAAAGGAGAGGAGAGGACAGGAGAGGAAAGAACAGGAGGGAACAGGAAAGGAGAGGACAGGACAAAACAAGAGAGGACATGAAAGGAGATGACAGGACAGGAGGGGACAGTAGAGGACAGGGGAGGAATAGAGAGGATAGGACAGGAGAGAGGAGAGAGTAAAGGACAGGAGAGGACAGGACAAGAGGGGACAGGAAAGGAGAGGAAAAGAGAGGACAGGACACGACAGGAGAGAAGAAGACAGGACAAAAAAGGACATCGAAGGAAAGGATAGAGGACAGGAAAGGACATGGAAGCAGAGGAAAGGAGAGAAGACAACAGGAGAGGACAGGAGAGAAAAGGACAGGGAAGGAGAGGACAAGAGGGGACAGGAGAGGACCGGAGGGGTGAGGACAGGAAAGGAGAGGACAGGAGAGGAAAGAACAGGAGAAGACAGGAAAGGAGAGGATATTGAAGGAAAGAAAAGGAGGACAGGACAGGAGAGAGGAGGACAGGTAACGACAGGACAAGACGAGAGGACATAAAAGGAGATGACATGACAAGAGAGGACATGAGAGGTCAGGAAAGGAGAGGACAGGACAAGAGGGGACAGGAAAGGAGAGAAAAGGAAACGAGAGGGCAGGACAAGAAAAGAGAGGGCGGGGGGAAGAGGATAGGACATGGGAAGACAGGAGAGGAGTGGACAGGACAGGAGAGCACAGGAGGGGACAGGAGAGGGACAGGACAGGAGGGACGAGAACAGGACATGAGAGGACAGAAAAGGAGAAGACAGGACAAAACAAGAGAGGACAGGAGAGTGGAGGAAAGGAGAGGGGAGAGGACAAGACGAGAGAGGACATGAAAGGAGATGACAGGATGGGTCAGTAGAGGACAGGGGAGGAAAAGAGAGGAGAGGACAGAAGAGGAGTGAAGAGGACATGAGAGGAGAGGATTGGACAGGAGAGGACAGGAAAAGAGAGGACAGGACACAGCAGGAGAGAAGAAGAAAGGACATCGAAGGAAACAAAGAAGAGGACAGGAGAGGACATGTGTGGCACATGATTTCCATTGCTGAATTTTATTATTTTTTTCTATTGATTATATAACTCCACCCCATCTCTTTGATTTATCTTTTATTGTTGTTTTGGCTTCATGATGGACTCACCTGATTTAAGGGAATGGTGCTACTTTACGCCAGTAGGGGGCAGTGCGCAACCACTGTTGTCATGGTAACCACGCTGTAACTTAAAGGGGAAGTTCAGAATTTTTTGACATAGGGCCTCATTTACAAGTGAGCCAGAATGCTACGTATCACTGAAAACGGTTTCAACATATTTCATTCCGTTATTCTAGTTCCAGTGGGTCGCCAATGCTAATGCTAGTGCAAGTCAATAGGAATCTGCTAGCCTGTCATTAATAACAATCTTATCCACCCCACAGAACATCCGAGGCAAATCATTTATAAATTCAGACTATCTGTGCAAATGCCGTGTTACCAGAATACTGTTACAAATAAAACTAACCTGCATTTTGATTGTTGCTGCTGAGAAACTTTACAAAGTTTTACTTCCTGTATTTGGCAGCAGAGTGATGTCATCTGCTGCTACGTGCATGAAGGAATCTGATTACACAAATATACAGTCTGAAATACGGCCACGTCTGAAAGGCATGAGGATATGTCGGATTTTGAAGATGATTTTGAACTTTTTTCATCAAACTAACTGTCACCATGTCTCTATGAACCGGAATACACTGGCAAAGGTAGAAAGCTGGTAAGAAACTAGTTCCTCAATATGTAATACAATATTTGTCATACAAGGCTAGTTTTACTTTTTTAACACCTGAGTTTACTAGTTTAACACTGGATTTACACGGACAGGCTTGCTGATTTGCCTCGGATGTTCTGTGGAGTGGATAAGATTGTTAATAATGACAGGCTAGCAGATTCCTATTGACTTCCACTAGCATTAGCATCAGCAACCTCCTGGAACTAGAATAACGGGATGAAATATGTTGAAATTGTCTTCAGTGATCAGCAGTATTCTGGCTCACTTGTAAATGAGGCCCTATGTCAAAAATTCTGAACTTCCCCTTTAAGAAGGGTACAGAGATGCCAGTTAGGCATAACGGACAGACGGTTGCAGAATACAGACCGCTGAAACAGTTTTTCCTGTCATTACAGGTGAGATCCATAAACTGACGCCCATATATGTTTCTATTCACGATGTTTTAATGAGTCTGCCGTTGTATATGTGTAGCCAAGTCAAAAAGCTCTATTATTTTTGTTTATTTATTTTCCCTAAAATCTTTATTTTATCCTGTGAACTTCCCCAAAATAACTATCTGCCTGTAAAAAAAAGAGAGAAGAAAGGGTTCTATGGCGATTTTCTGTTGTGTCCCCTTTGTTTCCCTGGGGTATTGTTTTGGCGTTGCACCACCTAGCGCCAAAGAGCTGTATGAGCTCTGAACTGGTGGTAATTATTTTTTTTCCTTTTCACCGGCCAAAACCGCAATGTACTGATATATGCTGTGCTGTAACATTCTTAGGAACCTCCTGGTCGAGTTTATGTGGATTGATGACTTTAAACTGACTATTTAACCAAGTCATGCAGAGTGAGCTAACTTAGCATTATGCTAGCTGAAACGTTTTTCCCTTTGGTTCCTCCTTTTCCATGCTGATGTCGGGAGGTCGTCCTCTGCGCGCTGTGGCTGTATTACGCCTGGACAGTCTCATATATTATGTGAAGCCTTATTGTGGTTATGTGAAATTAAATTTTGTTTTTTTTGTAGAGTGTGGAGAGTTAAACTGTGGCTCGGTGTGTGTGACGCCTGTGTGTTCTTTTTTATTCTGAAGGTATGTTGATTCAGCTCGTGTTTTTTTCAAAATATATATATTGTTCCACCATAAAAAAGAAAAAGAGTTACCGTGGGTGAAATTATTTTTTTGCTTTTCACTGAGGGAAATATTTAATGCATTTTCATTGCATTTAGGATTTTGTTTTATAAAGTACCTCCTTCATATCAAATGTGATCCAGAATGAGCTATCCAGTATTGTGTAATATGCAGTAGCAGAAAAGAGCTGTATGAGCTCTGAACTGAGTGTGGAGAGTTAAACTGTGGCTCGGTGTGTGTGACGCCTGTGTGTTCTTTTTTATTCTGAAGATTAAAGCCCCATCGATACTCATCACCGGTGTGCGTCTCCCTTGTCCACTACAATACACAACGCAGAAATTCATCTGCTACAAATGGTGCCGTGACCCGGATGCTTCAGATCAGCCATTGCAGATCGCCGAGGTCGAGCTGTGAGCAAGTAAGCGCATCGTGCTGGGCCCAGGAAGAATCTGAGGATCAGAGACATTGTTTATTTTGTTTATTAAAAAAAAAAGAAGAGGACTTAAAAAGGGAAGGTTGAGAAAAAAAAATAATTAAAAAAAAAAAAATGAGATCATCTCCATTCTAAATTCTCCCTCTGAAATTCAGAAACTGTTGGTCATTTCCACACTGGTTTTACAAAGCTAACTGTTTGATCATTTCATATCTTGTCATATTACTTGTACTGCCCTGTATTGAATTCATCTAAACTGCCATGGAGTTTACACCAGTTTCTAGTATTGGGAGAGGTAGAGGCTTCAGATATGCAAATCTCCCAGACGGAGAAAGGGTTGGACAGTAAAGCTTTGGTAGTGGTCTAAGAGTGGGTGGGGCCAGATCTGCAGAGCAGCCTACACCCGTAATGAAGCCCAAGTCTTCCACTCCCACCACCACCACTGATAATGACACCTTAGAGCAGATACGTGGCCTGCTGGGAGAGTTGGGGGCCCATATTGGCGACTCTGTTGCTAATCGCCTGTTAGCCAACCAGACAGCAGCCCCCATAAGAGCCTCCCCACCCCCCACTACTCCTCCATTGCTGAATCCCTCACCATTCTCACCTGATATGTCCCGACTGAGCGTTGTGGTGAAGACAGATGCTAAGGAACCAGCTGTGTACCGAGGAGACGGCACAGACAAATACACAGTCCAAGAGTGGATAGATGTGATGGATGCATATCTGAAAAAAAGGGGCTGCTCCACTGTGGAACAGGTGGATGAGATCCTCGGTCACCTGTTGGGACGAGCAAAGAACATTGTCAAGGTAGGACTGAAGAGTAATTCAGACAAGGCTGCAAATCCCGAAATAATATATGACATCCTCAGAAGATATTTCAGCGATTGTCCCATGTCCAGTTTACCTTTGGCGGATTTCTATGCTACACAGCCAGATGTGGATGAAAGTCCAGTGGATTACTGGGTCCGATTAAACACAGCAGCTGAACACGCCGACAGACATCTGCGGAGGAGTGGTGGGAAGATGGAGAATATGTCTGCGGAAGTTGCCATGATGTTCATTCGGAACTGCCCCAGCCCTGATCTCTCTAGTGTGTTCCGGTGTAAGCCCATTAGCAAATGGTCAGCTATGGAAGTCCAAGAGGCTATTGATGAACACCAGAGAGAACATCAGGCAAGAAAGAGAGACCCTCTGGGGCGGAGAGGTTTGTGGTGGCAACAGCAGCTACGGCTATTTGCAGTCCTGCAGCAGAGGAGCTAACTACAATGAGAGCCAGTGTTCAAGAGCCGACTGCCCAGACCAAAAAGGGTGCAGTCATTACTACAGAAACAGGAGCATTAGAAAGAGTGCTGAGCATGCTGGAAAGTGTCCTGTCCAGGACAGCCTCACCAATCCAGCAGCCGACCCAATGGTCACGTCCCTCCGTCTGCCGTGTGTGGCGAGAAGACTCATGCAACACGTGAACACTGCATGAAAGAGAAAAGGTGTTTCGGATGCCTGGAGCCCGGTCACCAGAAGAGAGACTGTACAAAAGCTGCACCACACCAAGCACGATCAGAGAGCCACACGCCCAACCAGGGAAACTGAGTCACTCACACTCCGGAGGGCAAAGTGTGAGTGCATCATGTCAGACCCTCAAACTGGAAAAAGACTTAAACTTCTTGTACGAAGAAAACTGCAAGTCTGCTCAGAATAACAGTGTCATAATCTGTCAGAACATACACAAGCTTGAGAAGGCAGACGATTTATTCTACACCGATGTGCTGGTGAATGACAAGGTTGGATTGCGGGCCCTGCTTGATAGTGGCTCTATGGCCTGCACAGTGAGTGAAGACGCCGAAGAGAAGCTCCACAAAGCAGGACTGTTAACGGAGAGTGTTCATTCCAATGAAGATATTGTCCTGGTGGGCTGTGGCGGAGTGAAAGTGCAGCCCAAATGCATTTACCAGCTGAAGCTGAGTGTCTATGGGCAGGAAATGAGCGTGCCCACACTGGTCGTACCAGGTCAGCGTGACCAGATGATTGTAGGCAGCAACGTGATCAAGCACCTGCTACGTCAGTTCAAGAAAGACTCCAGCTACTGGCGTGTGATGAGTAAAGCAGATTCTTCTGGTGAGTCAAGCATTGAACAGTTCTTAAGTATGCTCTCAGGCATAACAAGATGGAAGGGCGACACGATTCCAGACACAATCGGAACTGTAAAGCTTGCAAATGCTGTGACACTCATGCCCATGCATGAACACGTCGTGTGGGGAAAGCTTCCTGGTAATGTTCCTGTCTCTCAAGGAAGTGCCATACTGGTGGAACCGTCAAAGTCCCAGTCACACAAGGGGAACATCATTGTGGGGAGAACTGTGGCCTCAATGAGCGGCGATAGGTGGGTGCCTGTAAAGATCGTGAACATGAGTGGCAAGCCTGTAACATTGAGAAGGAACACCAGGCTGGCTGATGTTTCGCCATGTGTGGCATTGGAGGATTTTGAGCTCAGCATGGACCACGATCGAAACACTGAGTTGAAAGCACAAGACCAAAACATGCAAAGGGACACTGATCGTGCCTGCAGTGTACCTGTAGCTCCTACCCTGCAGGACAAACTCAACAGTCTCGGATTGGATAAAATCGACATCAGTTCATGTGAAGTATCTCCCTTCTGGAAAAGTCAGCTGGTGGAACTCATACAGAAATATGAGGACGTGTTTTCCAAAGACAAGTTGGACTGTGGGCATGCAAAGGATTTCGTCCATAGAATCCACCTAATAGATCATCGCCCATTCAGACTACCCTACCGCCGTGTTCCACCAGGCCAGTACCAGAAGTTAAGAGAAGCCCTCTCTGAGATGGAAGAGAAAGACATAATACGAAAGTCATCCAGTGAGTGGGCCTCTCCTCTGGTACTTGTATGGAAAAAAACTGGAGAGCTGCGTATTTGTGTGGATTACCGGTGGCTTAACGCCCGCACCGTGAAGGACGCCCACCCAGTGCCTCATCAAGCCGACTGCCTGGCGGCGTTGGGGGGAAATGCCATATTCAGCGCCATGGACTTGACGTCGGGATTTTATAATATCCCCATGCACGAGCAGGACAAGAAGTTTACGGCCTTCACTACACCAGTAGGCCTCCATGAGTTCAACCGGTTACCACAAGGCCTGTGTAACAGTCCCGCGAGCTTTATGCGCCTCATGATGAACATCTTTGGTGACCAAAACTTCTTGACTCTGCTGTGCTATCTTGACGATGTACTGGTCTTTGCCCCAAATGAAGAAGAAGCCATCAAAAGGCTGGGAATGGTCTTCAGCCGACTGAGAGAGCATGGGCTGAAGTTGGCCCCAAAGAAGTGTCACTTCCTTCGGCGGAGCGTTAAATTCTTGGGTCACATCGTTGATGAGAATGGAGTTGCCACCGACCCGGAGAAGGTGCAAGCCATTACCACTATAAGTGAAGTGGACCTGATGATGGAAGATGGGGTAACGCCCTCTGCAAAGAAAATCAAATCCTTCCTCGGTATGGTAATGTACTACCAGAGGTTCATTCAAAACTGCTCCAGCCTCGCAAAGCCTCTGTTCGCCCTGACCGCTGCTGCAACAGGCAGGGCCAACGCAAGACGTGCTACACACTTCAGGAAACTCAGCCCAAACGATTGGACTCAAGAACAAACCAACGCTTTCAACCAGCTGAAAGCCGCTCTGCTGGGTTCTGTGGTGCTAGCCCATCCGGACTTTAGCCGTCCTTTCCTCCTTTCGACAGACACCTCATTGGATGGATTGGGTGCTGTACTCTCGCAAGTCCCCGAGGGAGGGAGCAAGGCACGCCCCATCGCTTTTGCGAGCAAATCCCTGACTCGCGCACAGACCAAATACCCAGCCCACCGCTTGGAATTCCTCGCCCTCAAGTGGGCCATTTGTGATAAGTTCAGCCACTGGCTGAAGGGACATTCCTTTACTGTCTGGACAGACAACAACCCGCTAACACACATCCTCACAAAGCCGAAGCTGGATGCTTGTGAGCAGCGGTGGGTGGCGAAGTTGGCACCGTACAGCTTTGACATCCAGTACATCCCAGGCAGTAAAAATGTCATCGCCGATGCGCTGAGCAGACAGCCATTCATCAAGACGCGTGTCAGCGAGAGAATCGTGTCGGAACCATATGGAGCCTTGCTCGAAGAAGCACAGCAAGTCCAGGATGATTCCATACAGAACGCCTTCCGGCTGAGTACAAACTGTCAAGAGGTGAAACAGTGTGAGTCCGAGGTGGGATGTCGGTCCATGAGCAGTGAAGAAGTAATGGCAGTCCTGGCCGGTCAAATGGAATGGGAGGAGGGGTCGAAAGGGAGAGTAATCTCTTGGTTAGCCCATGTTACCTGTATTCTCTCTCAAAGAGCTCCAAGACAAGCAACAGGAAGACGCTGTGCTAGTGAGAGTCATTCACTATGTGACACGTGGCAGGAGGCCGTCTAGAAGAGAGCGAGTTAACGAGCCTCTCAGAGTGCAGAAAACGCTAAAGCAATGGGACAAGCTGAAGATGTTGGACGGTGTCCTTTACAGAGTGCTGAAAGACTCGCTGACTGGGAAAAGGCGCCACCAGTATGTTGTTGCTGCATCATTAGTCAAGCAAGCTCTACAAGGGGTCCACGATGAGGCTGGGCACCAAGGACAGTACAGAACCCTGTACCTGGCAAGACAGAGGTTTTTTTGGGTCGACATGGAGAGGGATGTCCGAAATTATGTCAGGTCCTGCAAGAGGTGTGTGGTGAGCAAGACACCAGAACCAGAAGGTCGGGCTCCTCTCGAAAGTGTAAAGACTACAAGCCCGCTAGAACTGGTCTGTATCGACTTCTGGTCGGCTGAAGTTCCGGGAGGGAAGAACGTGGATGTTTTGGTCGCCACTGACCATTTCACCAAAATGGCTCACGCCTTTCCATGTCATGATCAGTCAGCCAAGCAAGTTGCTCGCCAGCTCTGGGACAGATACTTTTGTATCTACGGCTTCCCAGAGAGAAATCATTCCGACCAAGGAGCTAACTTCGAGAGCCAACTGATTCAAGAGTTGCTGCTGATTGCTGGTGCGAAAAAATCAAGGACGACGGCATATCACCCCATGGGGAACGGTATAGTCGAATGGTTCAACCGGACACTGGGAAGCATGATCAGAGCACTACCTCCAAGATCAAAACAGAAATGGCCCCAGATGTTACAGACGTTGACCTTCGCCTACAATTGCACAGCCCACGAGTCAACAGGCTATGCACCGTTCTACCTCATATATGGGAGGATCCCTCGACTCCCAGTCGACGTGATGTTCCATAATGTGGAAAGGGACTGTGATGTCGCTGACTACAGCAAATACGTCCAGAAGTTGAGGGAGAACTTGAGGGAAGCATTATCATCTGCCCAAGCCAATGCTGTCACCAGCCAGAAACACCAGGCTGAGGTGTATAACAGGAGGGTCAAAGGTCATGACATTGTGGAAGGAGATCAAGTCCTGCTGGCCAATAAAGCTGAAAGAGGGAGCAGGAAGCTGGCGGACAGATGGGAGTCTACCCTGTATGTGGTGGTTGCAAGGGACCCAAAGTGCCACACCTACCGTATCAGGAACGCCACTAGCGGGCGTGAAAAGGTCGTACATCGCAATCTCCTCCTGTGCGCAAACTTTGAATTGAATTGGAATATGAGGACGAGCCATCATTCACTGAGTCAGCTGAGCTAAGCTGTGATGAAACATGGAATGAGGTGTCGGAAGTGGGGACGAGAAACAGCACAGGAGATCGGACAGCTGACTGGGTCCTGGGTAGTCTTTCTCCCTACCCTCCTTCAGAGTGTCCTGATGCAAATGAAGGAACTGAGGATGTTGGACAGGATGACAGTGTGAGCCAGAGGCCTATGAGTGTGTCCAGTGTAGTTGGTGGGGTGCTCAGTGACAACAAGCCCAGTGACAAGGCGAGCAGTGCAGTAACAAGAGTGGGCAGGCTGGTGAAACCTGTTGATAGGTTAATACAGAACATGACCCAGAAGAAAATATGCTTGACCTCTGACTTTGCCAGGCCTTTGTCTGTGAAGTAAATGCCTTTGTCAGACCCTAGGTACGTAAAGATGTTTGTATTACTCAGACATTATAAAGTAGTGTTAGTTATTATACTTCTTATGTTGAAAGAAAGGTATATGTGATGTTACCTTGGTTCAGTCTCGTACGAGGCGGTGTATAAGGCACCCCTTCTTGCAAGTGTATTCATAAGGGTTGCGCAGCCTTTGTGGGTCATTTTTCTCAGTCAAGTGAGTAACTCTTTAGTTGCAGAAGTTTCATGTATGGGAGTACACTACTGGGTCTTTGCTATATTTTGGTGAAGTTCAGGGGGGAGCATGTAGCCAAGTCAAAAAGCTCTATTATTTTTGTTTATTTATTTTCCCTAAAATCTTTATTTTATCCTGTGAACTTCCCCAAAATAACTATCTGCCTGTAAAAAAAAAAAGAGAAGAAAGGGTTCTATGGCGATTTTCTGTTGTGTCCCCTTTGTTTCCCTGGGGTATTGTTTTGGCGTTGCACCACCTAGCGCCAAAGAGCTGTATGAGCTCTGAACTGGTGAGTCACGATATGCACACTCTCCTTTGTCTTAATTATTTTTTTTTCCTTTTCACCGGCCAAAACCGCAATGTACTGATGTATCCTGTGCTGTAACATTCTTAGGAACCTCCTGGTCGAGTTTATGTGGATTGATGACTTTAAACTGACTATTTAACCAAGTCATGCAGAGTGAGCTAACTTAGCATTATGCTAGCTGAAACGTTTTCCCTTGGTTCCTCCTTTTCCATGCTGATGTCGGGAGGTCGTCCTCTGCGCGCTGTGGCTGTATTACGCCTGGACAGTCTCATATATTATGTGAAGCCTTATTGTGGTTATGTGAAATTAAATTTTATTTGTTTTTTTTTTGTAGAGTGTGGAGAGTTAAACTGTGGCTCGGTGTGTGTGACGCCTGTGTGTTCTTTTTTATTCTGAAGGTATGTTGATTCAGCTCGTGTTTTTTTCAAAATATATATATTGTTCCACCATAAAAAGAAAGAGTTACCGTGGGTGAAATTATTTTTTTGCTTTTCACTGAGGGAAATATTTAATGCATTTTCATTGCATTTAGGATTTTGTTTTATAAAGTACCTCCTCCATATCAAATGTGATCCAGAATGAGCTATCCAGTATTGTGTAATATGCAGTAGCAGAAAAGAGCTGTATGAGCTCTGAACTGAGTGTGGAGAGTTAAACTGTGGCTCGGTGTGTGTGACGCCTGTGTGTTCTTTTTTATTCTGAAGATTAAAGCCCCATCGATACTCATCACCGGTGTGCGTCTCCCTTGTCCACTACAATACACAACGCAGAAATTCATCTGCTACATATGTACACAGTTATTTTGATTTATGTGTCATATAAAGTTAAAGTGAAGATAGCCTCGACCATAGAAATAAAGAGTAGAAGCAGCATTGGCCACTCGAGGGCGAGCAGGGGCGCAACTACATACCGGCTGAGGGGGTATGCAGACACGTCATTAAAGGTGCAGCTTAGCCTCCTCTCCACATTCAGAGAAATGCTAGTTTAGAGCATCTCTCTGCAGGTCCAGGTGGATTTTTATACACATTAAAATCTCTTGGATAAGTTAATAGCGTATTTATAGACTGAATAAATTCCCATGTTCATCTACAGGTTTTCCTAATATGGTAAAGCAACAAAGTTGTCCAAGAGACAAAATATTAGTCTGTTAAACTAAAGATCAGTGCTGTTACAAAATACCGGTAGATAAAGGGTGAGTGTGGATTTTAAATTCCTTGGATATTATGATACAGTCTTCTAAGCAGAGCAGACACTAGGCATGACATGACAGATTACTGATTACAGCTGAAAGAGATTTGCAACGTGGACTTCAGCCATAACACTGAAGACATGACTTGGACTTGCAAATAGAACAAGACATAATGCTTGCAGAAAATGACATGCGTCGAGAAGCAAAAAAGTGTTGTTACATCACGATTTAGACCCTTGTCACGAAAAAAATTGCCTCTATTTTTGGCAAAATTCTCTGGTGTAAATGCAAATAAACTCTCTTTAAACAAGCCCACTCTTCTGAAAAAAGTTCAGGCTCAGGATTTTCATTTGCTTTAAGCCCTGCATGAATCAGGGAAAACAATACGACATCGCCATGACAACAAATCAGATGTGGACTGATGTCACTGTAACTGACGGACCACGTCTTCACATAGAGGCCGGTGATAACTTTACATGCAGCGGATGTCGTCGGTCTGCCCGGTTTCACGCGAATGCAGCATGAAAAGTACGAGGGAGCAGCTCCCGATTACACAGTGTCCCTTTTAAAAAATGTCTTCTGGAGGATCTGAGGGAGAAGAAACTCATAAATGAAGAAGATAGGAGTTAGATGTGATATTTGTAATTTTTTTTTTTTTTTTTACAAACAATTTATATTGTGGTTTATTTTACTGATATTTTAGTGTGTGTGTGTGTATAATACAATGTGTATATATTGTACATATGTAGAAACTCATTTTACCACACTGCACCATCGTGTGCCACAGGAAGTGATTCCTGCCAGTGGCATCAAACAGTACAGTTCATTTCTCTGGTAATTATTCCATTATTTACTTATTTGGAAGCTTATTATGTGCAATAACCTGGTCATGTGCAATAATAAGTATTGAGGAGCACTGTAAATACTGCCTATTGTATATACTGAGATTTTATCTAACTTTTTATCATTATATATTGGTATTATTATATGTTATTTCTTGTAATGTTTATATAGGAAGGGTTGCAATTTTACTTTTTTTTTTTTTATTTGAGTTTATTTTATTTTTACTTTTGCACTTTACTTTTATTTTAACTAGTCTTACTATCTCTACATCTGTAAAAGGGAGCAAACATTTTGAATATTTAATAATTCTTTTCTGTCATTAATGTGTTGGACAGGTAAGTAATTAGGAATCATCTTTAGTTTTATTTGTGGATGTTATAATAGTAGAAAAATGAGGATATATATTTATGTATATTTGCATTGTTACTGTTATTAAGTATTATCAGTATAGAGATGATAGTTGTGGGAGTATTAGTATCGTATTTAGTATTACATTATATTTATACTATACTTTATTATTGTTATATATGTGATACAATATTATCTGCACGCAAATTACAAAAACACGTCTTTACGATGTAACTAGCATCCTATATCACAGCAGTATGTCTAAGTTTTACAATAGAGGAAAATAGATTAATAATCCGTTGAGTTCTGCTCGTTTAAATGAATTATGAACAGGTGAGTGAACGGAGCTGGCGACCGGTCCAAGATGGCGGCCCCACAGCTCGTCAGCTCCCATAGGCGGCAGTGGTCAATGTTGCTTCTAGTCTTTATTATTTCTATGGTATGGGTTAGCTGTGCGCACTGTGATTGACTCATTGCGTTTGGGGGCGTGGTTTAGCCATAGGTCAATTACGTTGTTTACCACCATCTATCAAAATGAGGAAACGTCACTTGTTTCACGTTGACGTCTCATCGAAGCATGCGCTGTAAGAGCGCAACCTCACAACTTTCCGATTCAGCGTTTACATGATACCCCGTTCGGTTTGGCGAAAGGAAAATTCTACCCTTATGAAACCGAAAGAAAATTTATTCGGTTCGGCGCTTTTCATTTGGAAAGAGGCGTTTACATGGATCATTTTAATTCCAAAAGAGCTTTTAAACCGAAAGCAATCGGTCTATTTGGGTCCATGTAAACGCAGCTACTGTCACTGATTTGTGACATTATATAGTGTTGTGGGCGTGAAGCCATGGCAGACAATACATTAAATAAATAATCAAACAAACAGACAAAACATTTAAAAAGCCAAATGCAGTGGCAGCTAGGTTCGAACCAGGAGCAAAACAAAAACACTTAGGTTGTGATTGTGAAATTCCACACTGAGCTGAACAGTATAGTCGACAACAATCCATATCTTCGAAATAACCTTTTTGACCTTGATTTTATGTAAACATCACAAGTTAACATGCATACTTGTGTTATCTGGTGACATTCATTCTTGACTGAAATGAAGCTTATAAGCTTATAAACAGTGACCTTCAGGCCTGAAGGTTCCCTAATGGTTACACAGCTGTGACCTCTAAGGAACGTTCCGCAAACGTTACCTTAACGTCCCCTAAAGGTTGCATGATAGTACCTATAGGGAAGTTTCTTAACAATGGTTTGCATGTTTGCAGGCACATTCAAGTCACCTACACAAACCCCCATAGTGTTGCAGCATTGCAATACTATGCAATTACAGGCTATAAGCCTGTAAAGCTTCAACGTCTTCAGATTTAATCGTTTGCCATAAGAGCACCTTGTTCATGTAGGCAGAGGCTACTTTGTACAGATTGCCAAAATGTTCTTCAAGCAATGACTTTGCCTTGATGTAGCCATGTGAAGCGGGCAGATGTTGGCAGCTTCGAACTACATCCCTAGGCTGACCTCCTGTAAATTGCTCAAGGAAATACAAACAGTCCTTATGACTTTGTGTTCTTCCTTCATTATTGTGCTCAAAACCCCTTATAAAGGTTTGATACTGGAGTGGATTACCATCAAACAGTTGTATGTCTTGCCTAGGTAAGAGGGAACGTGACTGCTATTCAACCGATAAAGATGTGATCTGATTTTGCCTCTCCAAAACTGCAAGAAAACGCTGGTCAGAATCATTCTTAATGGCAGAGCTAGTAAAGTCAGGTGGAAGACAAGAAACTGGCTGAACACCTTCACGCAGGCCGGCCCCAGCTACAAACGTAGGCAGGGTAAAAGAAGAAGACAAAACTGGAGCAGGGGCCACAGCCGGAGTGGGAGCAACAGCAGGAACAGGAGCCACAGCCGGAACGGAGGAAACAACAGGAACAGGAGCCGCAGCCGGAGCAGAGGCAACAACAGGAACAGGAGCCACAGCCGGAGAAGGGGCAACAACAGGAACAGGAGCCACAGCCGGAGCAGAGGCAACAACAGGAACAGGAGCCGCAGCCGGAGCAGAGGCAACAACAGGAACAGGAGCCACAGCCGGAGAAGGGGCAACAACAGGAACAGGAGCCACAGCCGGAGAAGGGGCAACAACAGGAACAGGAGCCACAGCCGGAGCAGAGGCAACAACAGGAACAGGAGCCACAGCCGGAGCAGAGGAAACAACAGGAACAGGAGCCGCAGCCGGAGCAGAGGCAACAACAGGAACAGGAGCCACAGCCGGAGAAGGGGCAACAACAGGAACAGGAGCCACAGCCGGAGCAGAGGCAACAACAGGAACAGGAGCCACAGCCGGAGCAGAGGAAACAACAGGAACAGGGGCCACAGCCGGAGCAGAGGCAACGACAAGAACAGGAGCCACAGCCGGAGCAGAGGCAACGACAAGAACAGGAGCAACAGCCGGAGCAGAGGCAACAACAGGAACAGGAGCCACAGCCGGAGCAGAGGCAACAACAGGAACAGGAGCCACAGCCGGAGCAGAGGCAACAACAGGAACAGGAGCCACAGCCGGAGCAGAGGCAACAACAGGTACAGGAGCCACAGCCGGAGCAGAGGCAACGACAAGAACAGGAGCCACAGCCGGAGCAGAGGCAACGACAAGAACAGGAGCCACAGCCGGAGCAGAGGCAACAACAGGTACAGGAGCCACAGCCGGAGCAGAGGCAACAACAGGAACAGGAGCCACAGCCGGAGCAGAGGCAACAACAGGAACAGGAGCCACAGCCGGAGTGGGAGCAACAACAGGAACAGGAGCCACAGTCGGAGTGGGA
>JALJCO010011097.1:0-244364 GCA_023101725.1 Atherinomorus stipes | reverse complement strand
CATCACGGATGTGATGTAACAGTGAGATTCTCACGTGGATGTGGTGGAACCGGAGATTCTCATCCTAGGATGTGGGGACCCGGAGATTCTCAGCGATGGATGTGATGCAACAGGAGATTCTCATCATGGATGTTGTGGAACGGGAGGCTCTCATCATGGATGTTATGGAACGGGAGATTCTCAACAAAGATGTGGTGGAACGGGAGATTCTCATCACAGACATGGTGGAACGGGAGATTCTCATCACGGATGTGGTGGAACAGGAGATTCTTATCGTCGGATGTGGTGGAACGGGAGATTCTCATCATAGATGTGTGGAGCGAGAGATTCTTATCTAGTATCTGGTGAACAAGAGACTTTCATCACTGGATGTGATGCAACAGGAGATTCTCATCTAGTATTTGGGTGGAACAGGGAGATTCTCATCACATATGTAGTTGAACAGGAGTTTTCTCACTCACGGATGTGCTGGAGCGAGAGGATTTCATCACGGATGCGATGAACAGGAGATTCTCATCACGGATGTGGTGGAACGGGAGATTCTCATCAGAGCGTGGAGTTAGGAGGTCTCCTCACTACGGATTGGTGGAACGGGAGATTCTCATCACAGATGTGTGGAACGGGAGGTTCTCATCACGGATGGGATAACAGGAGGTTCTTCATCACATATGTGGTGGACGGGAGATTCTCAACACGGATGTGGTGGAATGGGAGATTCACTACGGATGTGAAGGAACGGGAGATTCTCATCTAGCATCTGGTAGAATGGGTTCTCATCACGGATGTGGTGGAATGGGAGATTCCATCACAGATGTGGGGTGGGAACGGGAGATTCTCACCACGGATGGTGGAATGGGAGGTGCTCATCACGACGTGGTGGAATGGGAGATTCTCATCGCGGATGTGGAAAAAGGAACGAGTTTCATCACGGATGTGGTGGAACAGGGAGATCATCACGGACGTGACGAACGGGAGATTCTCATCATGGATGTGATGAATGGGAGATTCTCATCACAGATGTGATGAATAGGAGATCTTCATGACGGATGGTGGAACGGTAGATTCTCATCACGGATGCAGTGGACGGGGAGATTCTCATCACGGAAGAGGTGGAACGGGAGATTCACTAGTATTTGATGGGAACGTGGGGAGATTCTCATGATGGATGCGGCAGAACGGGAGAGTCTCATCTAGCATTTGGGTAGGAATGGGGGAGGTTCTCATCACGGATGTGGTGGAATGATGATCCCATCACAGATGTGCAGGAAACGGGAGATTCTTATCACGGATAAATGTGGTGGAATGGGAGATTCTCCATCACAGATGTGAAGGGTTCCAGATTCTCATCACGGATGTGGTGGAATGGGAGGTGCTCATCACGTATGTGGTGGAATGGGAGATTCTCATCACGGATGTGGTGGAACGGGAGTTCTCATCACCAATGTGATGAACAGAGATTCTCATCTAGTATTTGGTGGAACGGGAGATTCTCATCACGGATGTGGTGGTACGGCTAGATCTCATCACGGATGTGGTGGAACAGGAGATTCTCATCATGGATGTGATGAACGGGGAGATTCTCATCATGGATGTGATGAATGGGAGATTCTCATCACAGATGTGATGAACAGGAGATTCTCATCACGGATGTGGTGGAACGGGAGATTCTCATCACGGATGTGGTGTGGATCGGGGAGATTCTCATCACGGATGAGGTGGAACGGGAGATTCTCATCTAGTATTTGATGGAACGGGAGATTCTCATGATGGATGCGGCAGAACGGGAGACTTCATCACGGATGGGGTGGAACGGAGATTCCTCATCACGGATGTGGTGGAATGGAGATTCTCATCATGGATGTGGTGGAACGGGAGATTCTCATCACGGATGTAATGAACGGGAGATTCTCATCTAGTATTTGGTGGAACAGGAGATTCTCATCATGGATGCGGCAGAACGGGAGATTCTCATCACGGATGTGGTGGAACAAGAGATTCTCATCACGGATGTGGTGGAACAAGAGATTCTCCTCACGGTAGTGGTGAACTGGAAAGTCTTAACACGGATGTGGTGGAATCGGAGATTCTCATCATGGATGTAGTGAACGGAAAGATTCTCATCATGGATGTGGTGGAACGGGAGTTCCTCATCATGGATGTGGTGGAACTGGAGATTGTCATCATAGATGTGGTGGAACGGGAGATTCTCATCATGGATGTGGTGGAACAGGAGATTGTCATCATAGATGTGGTGGAGCGGGAGATTCCTATCATGGATGTGGTGGAACGGGAGATTCTCATCATAGATGTGGTGAATGGGAGATTCTCATCATAGATGTGGTGGAATGGGAGATTCTCATCACAGATGCGGCGGAACGGAAGATTCTCATCACGGATGTGCAGCCAACAAATCTGCAGCAAATCTGTGACGCTATCATGTCACTATGGAGCAAAATCAGCTTGAACCGAAGTTGGTTTCCTCATGAACCGACATTTTTCAAATTCTGATCCAATTTTTAAGACCGCTGATAAACCTCCCGCAGCATGATTCTACCACCACCGTGCTTCACTGTGGGGTTGTTCCTCTCAGAACATATGAGTAGTGGATTTAATTTATCGCCTTCTTCCTCATGTTTGAAAGTTTATTCTTACTTGACAAGATATGAAATCCATCAACACTTGTGGCCTTACCAGGGTCAATTTAAGTAGGTCTAACAAATAGCTAACTGAAACACACAGAACCCCAACCATCAGACACATCTACGCAGATCTTAACTGAACCCTTTCATATAAGTCACCCTGTCCTGAATACACTATATGAAACAACCACAGAGTCCTTTGAGTTGAAACCAAGGGCAAGAATTTGGGACAAAAATCTAGAATTCAGAAGTCTCCATTTGTGCCTTCAAGAAATGAACTTTTAAAGTCAAATGTCTGTCATGTTCCTCTCATTACTTAGAAAACATGGCTGCTATTGATTGCTTTTAATTATTTCTGCTGAAGCTGCTGCGATGGTCCTATTCTTTGTCTTCATTGTGATCAAAAGTAGTCTATCTTTTATTCAGATCTCAATAAGGGGTGAATACATGCATTAGTTGCATTTTGCTGCCAGTAGGGGCAGCAGCAGAAACCTGCTGAAGAGTCTGAGCTGCTCATGGTTGTGTTGTTGATGCTTTGCTCTGCAGTGAAAACAGATTATGAACAACACCCGTGTTTTGTGTTTTTTGTTTCCAGGATCTGAATTTGATTTCTAATTCCCGACCAAAGGTTTTTAATTTGCAAGGAAAGAAGAATGATTTATAAGCAAAATATTTGTCTGTTTTTACTTTCAAACATTATTTTGAAGAAATATGCTCTCTCATCTTTTAGTGTTTCAATTGCAGCCTGTTCTGTTTTATTTATTTATTGTGATTGCCACTTAATTTCTTTTGTTCTCATATCTCTTTTTGGTTCCAAATCTATTCTATTTAACTAAATGATAAAGAAACATAATTCTCTCCATGCTTCGGCATCACAGTGCTCATCTTCATCACATCAGCATCAGCATGCAACAACAGCACACACAAGACAGGCAGACGATCAGCATTTTCATCCATCTGATCAGTATGGTTCATCATAACCTCCATCACACTAAAAACTTCTCGCAGCATTAACCCTTAAAACTCCAGAACATCGTTTGGTATTCAACATATCAACACACACTATGTCCAATTATTTCTGCTTTTATTTACCTTCTATCCTCACAAACCAACTCCCCTCAGCTGCATCAGAAAGCTCTTCTTTCTTTATTCCAGCCATAGAGGATCATTATTTTTCTTCTTCTCAGACATACATGGAACTTTCTACTCACTTTTGATCTTTTGCTGCTCCTGATTGGACGTTACCGCCAATCTGAGTGGTGGAAAGTTTGACAGGGAGAGCCGGATCTACGAAGATCATTATTTGCGTGAGTAATTTGCCCAAGCAATCTAGAACTATGCGCGAGGGGCCAAACCACGGTTTGAATGCGATTTACAAAGAATGATCACGCAAATGACAGCGGGTGCAAACGTGTCGGAAAATGCCCCTGTATAAATTAGGTTTGGCGTGTTCAGAGGTTTGCAGTGTGGAGAATTGTGGGAGATGCACAGCGCAAAAAAATAAAAATAAAAATATGACCCACAAAGAGAGATGTTAGTGGAGGAGGAAGATGAAATATAATTTAAAATAAGTATGATAAGCACAAAATGTAAATAATACAGCAGGTATCTGTGCAGAGCCTCAGAAGTGGCCGGTTTCTGAGAACATGGATCAAAAGTGTCTGCAGCTCCGACATGGTCTCTATGACGCAGGAGGTGTGCACTTGGCCACAATGCCAACGGCTGCTAGATGACTGTGATCCTGTCCAGTCGCGAAAACCCGAGAAAAATTTAACGTTGGCAAAAGGAGAAAATAAAAAGACACAATTAATGCAGCTTTAGTTCCCATTAAGCTCCACAGTGGCTGCAAATGTTTCATTCATCCAGAATATTTTACACCGTGGTAAATAGTGGTGTTTGCTGTGTTGATTTTAACTGAATTCAACAATGAGAACGAAACATGTTGTTGCCTCTCTGCTCATGGAAAATTATTTTAAATAATGCGTGTGCGTGTGCAGGATTGTCCCCCTCAGAAGTTGCAGCCTTTTTTTGTGCAAAGCTGCAGTTTGCACCTGCTTTTCAGACGTACTAAAATAGACGCAAAACCAGCAGGGCAATGCATCTCATGGTTGATAAATCACTTTGGAGTGCTAAATTAATGTTTTTAGATTTTCTCCTCCAATCACACGCACAACTGCATGTAAACGCCCCATATTGCATGTTCATAGCAACAAAAGTGCAATATGAATAAGAGGCGCGATTTAGCTCGTTTGAAAGACCGAACCCTTTTTGCACGCTGTTAGTAGATCAGTTTGTACATTTCTTTGTGTGAGCAAGGAGATAGCTCACGTTTTTATACACGTAAACCTTTGATATCCGTCCAAAGTGTCTTCATCATCATTTCCAGGTCCAAACAGAGGTCTCTTAGCAACAGAGTAGTGATGTTTTTATGATGGAAATGGGGTAAATAATGGTGTTATCATGGATCATTGTGGATTTACCAGAAAGAGTCTCTGAATAAACACATTTAGTGGCTGGACTGTAAACCTCCTGGATGTGATAGAAATGCTGGAAAACTTCTGTAGATCAGCTAAAAACTATCCATCACAGTTTACCCCACAGAGTTACACACTACCGTTCCTGAGACACTGGTGGTGATAGAAGAGCTGGTCCTCAGGGATGATTTGGTGGAGTTTTAAGGGTTAAAAATGAAAACGATAAAAGCAGCAACAGATAAACATCCTGCTGTTTGTACCCTGCTCTTTTTTTTCTAGATTATTACTGCTGGAAACTGGAGTATTGATGATTTAAATGGTAAAAAGCAGAATTTTTACTCCAAACGCCCGAATGAAACGGCGGCAACACCAAACCATGCCTTTCACACACACACACACATGCACGCACGTACACACACACACACACACACACATGCGCACACGCACACATGCACGCACGCACGCACACACACACACACACACACACACACGCACATGCACGCACGCACACACAGCACAGAGCAAACACAACCAAGATGCATTCAGACGGATACTAACTTGGGAGGAGCAGGAGAGAAAACCTTGTTGACAGACAGAACAGACATCAGAGAAAGAGAGAGAGAGAGAGAGAGAGAGAGAGAGAGAGAGAGAGAGAAAGAGAGAAAGAGAGAGAGAGAGAGAGAGAGAAGATTGATTCATTAGAAACAACAGATGAAGAGTGATGATGAGGAAGCAGCTCAGTGACAGCTTGTTTAAAGTTGTACTTCCATGGTCATTTCATTAATATTTCTGTGTTCTCCATTATTATTGAATGCATTCTGCATCGTTTCTGTTTAAAAAAACCTTCTGGTATCTTTGTATCCAGCTGTATTTGTATACTAGAAGAGAGGCTTGTGGTCCAACGGCAGCTTTTCCGGGTCCTTCTCATGAATTTCCGTCTGATTGGCTGGCTCCCGTCAGTGTATGAAGGAAGCTCCGCCCTCCGCTCTTATTTCGCTACAGACAGGAAATAGAGCCGACAAACAAGTTTGTTCCGCCATGCTAACAAACAGTTAGCTAATTAGCTTCTCAACTCTGAAGCTACAGTCGTGCTGTCTTCACTTCTAGTGTGTAGTGGAGGGTTACCTGCCTTCCAATGGACAGATAGAAACCCCACATGGGATACGCTATTTGAAATGTGACGTAGAAGTCCAAGGCTGTTCCGGATTCGCTCTTTTCTTCGTATTGTTTCTGTGATGAGGAAGCACAGCCGACTGGGGGGAACGCAACGCTAGCAAGTCAGCATGTGTAAGTAAACAAGGGGAAACCCTCCGTATTTCAGAAGGAGCAAGTTAAACGGGTTTTCAGTGGAAGGAGGCCTTTAAGGTGGAGGACTCGGGCTGTTCATGGATCCGACCCGTGAGATTCAGCAGAACTTGTGGAAGGTTCCCCAGGGTCCAGTGGAGAGTCAGGTCATAACAGCATTTCTGTGTGACGGCTTCACTCACATCAAAGTTTAATCAGCTTTTAAATCGAGAGAGTTTTTCCTTTTGCTACTTTCTGAATCTGTTTTCTCACCCGTGTACACGACATGATGATGATGATGATGATGATGATGATGATGATGATGATGATGATGATGATGATGATGGTATAATACCCACATGTAGCCCTCCAACATTAGCAGCAGAACTGTGGGACAATCCTCGGTTAACAACGGTGACGTCGCCTTTTTTCTGGGTTTCTTCCTCTCTCAGTCGCGCTCATTGTGGAGGACCAGGTCTGGAGGAGTCTGGAGGATTGTGGAGGATCAGGTCTGGAGGACTCGTCTGCAGCAGAGTTTCGTCCTCCGTCTCCGTCCTGCAGGTTCAGCAGACAAACCTCCCAGAGACCAGCTGACTTCTGCAGACACGTCTGGCTGACCTGCTCACGACCTGGTCTCACAGAACCAGACCAGAAATCTGTTCCTGTTCTCTTCATGTAGGCGGGATCAGAAAGATGTGATGGTAGAACAGGAGACCCGTGGTCTGCAGGACCCTGGAGGACCAGGTCTGCAGGACTCTGGAGGACCAGGTCTAGAGGAGTCTGGAGGATTGTGGAGGACCAGGTCTGGAGGACTCTGGAGGATTGTGGAGGACCAGGTCTGGAGGATTGTGGAGGATTGTGGAGGACCAGGTCTGGAGGACTCTGGAGGATTGTGGAGGACCAGGTCTGGAGGATTGTGGAGGACCAGGTCTGGAGGACTCTGGAGGATTGTGGAGGACCAGGTCTGGAGGACTCTGGAGGATTGTGGAGGACCAGGTCTGGAGGATTGTGGAGGACCAGGTCTGGAGGATTGTGGTGGACCAGGTCTGGAGGATTGTGGAGGACCAGGTCTGGAGGACTGTGCAGGACCAGGTCTGGAGGAGGGTTTTGGGGGACGTATGGATCTGTTTTATTTCTGCTACTTTGGTCTCTGTAGTCTTGGACCTGAGACGTGACCCGGGTGGACCTGGATCACCTTCATGGGGGAACTGGTCTATCATCGGGTTTCCAAACTCGCGGCGTCCAGAAGTGTTTTAGACCATAAATGGAGGAAGCACTTTCATCATCATCTTCCTCGGTTTGAAAGCAGTTTTTTGTTCAGGGCTCAGATTCACGTCCTGTCCTGTCTCCCGTCCACAATGAGGCAAGTGCACCCGTGCACCCGCGCACCACCCGTGCACCAACCGCGCACCCGCACGCCCGCACACCCGCTCACCCGCGTGCCCGCGCACCCGTGCACCCGCTCACCCGTGCACCCGCGTACCCGTGCACCACCCTTGCACCCACGCACCCGTGCACCACCCGTGCACCCGCACCCGTGCACCCGTGCACCACCCGTGCACCCGCGCACCACCCGTGCACCGGTGCACCACCCGTGCACCCTTGCACCCGCACACCACCCGCGCACCCGTGCGCCACCCGCGCACCCGTGCACCCGTGCGCCACCCGCGCACCCGTGCACCCGCGCACCACCCGCGCACCCGCACACCACCCGCGCACCCGTGCACCCGCGCACCACCCGTGCACCCGTGCACCCGTGCGCCACCCGCGCACCCGCACACCCGCACACCACCCGCGCACCCGTGCACCCGCGCACCACCCGTGCACCCGCGCACCACCCGTGCACCCGCGCACCCGCGCGAGTTCACGACACGACTCGGTGTTCAGCACCTACACTGCCGATAATAAAGAAAAAAAAAAGATATACTATATTAATCCTAATTAGAAACTCATGCTCATGTAACCATCTCAGGTTGAACCTGAGAGCAGGGGGCTGCTACTTAAAGCACCTGGGGAGCAGATGGTGGGGGCTAAGGACCTTCCTCAGGGGTCCACAGTGGTTCACCTGAGTGCCGTGTCAGAGCCTGCAACATTACCACCACGCTACCGACTCCAACTAATGCGAGCGTAGAAGAAGAAATTTGCTGTTCACACAAGAGTGTCATGGTTGGCTCCACCTTGCCCCTTTGGCGTCCTCTGCTGTCCTGTTTTCCCTCTTTTACCACAGCTGTCTGACTCAACAGAAACCCTGCACAGCTGCTGCTCATCATTCCATCAACCTGTCCAGTTTAAAGCCTGGTTTCTGCAGTCACTCATCGCCAGTCTGATGACGACTCTTTCAGTGGTATTGAGCCCATTTCTGTTTGAGTATGCTCTCTTTTGCCAGAACTGTCAACATCTTTTGATCTTCTGTTTTTAAGATCCTGTTGCCTGAACCAAACAAACTGAAGAACTCCCCACAGATGAATTTTTGAACTTGTGACCAAGAATAAACTTGTCCTTTATTTGCAAGTCAGCTTTTGGAGTCCTCTTTTGCACAGAGTCATGACAGATCAGACTGGCCAACAAATGGACTCCGCTGACCCAGCTGAAATCTCTACAGCCATGTTGGGAGCCATCCGCTCCCAAGGACAACGCCTCGGACAGCACGAGCAACTACTGCAAAGTTTTGCTCAGGATCGAGATACGCTGGCCTCACAGATAACACAACTGGCTGCGCAGGTTTCTCAGCTTGTTAATCCATCTTCCCCTGCAGCTGGAGCTGCAGGCCCATCCTCTGTTCCTATGCAGTTGCTGTCAACTTCCACAACCCCATCTAGAGACTCCTACGTTCCTGATCCTGAGCCTTTCACAGGAGATCTGGGCCACTGTCGTGGCTTTTTGCTCCAATGCCAGAATGTCTTCATTCAGAAACCACCTACCTTCAACACAGAGAGTCAAAGATTATTTATACTGTGGGGTTGTTGCGTGGCAGGGCTTTAGACTGGGCACATGCAGAGGGTGCAAATGACAATCTCCTCTCTCAGACGTATCAGTCATTTGAAGCCAATGTAAAGCTAGTCTTTGATCACCCTGACCATGCTGGATCAGCTGCTGGACGTCTCCTTGAGTTGTCTCAGGGCTCTAGGAGTGCTGTGGAATATGCAGTTGAGTTTCGCACTCTAGCCGCAGACTCAGGCTGGAATGATAAGGCACTAGTTGGAGCCTTCATGAGGGGGTTAAGTGACGCTTTAAAAGATGAGTTGGCTTGTAGAGATCCTCCTGCCAACTTGAACACTCTCATTTCTCTTGTCGTCCGGATTGACAACAGGCTCTGTGAACGTCGCTGTGAGCGGGGGTCTCGACACAAGGCCCCTTCGGCACCAGCCTCTATCCGCCCTCGGCTCCCGGCTCTCGATCTTCCTACTCCATCTCAGTCACCTGAAGAACCTATGCAGCTCGGGAGAGCCCATCTTACTCCTGAGGAACGACAAAGGCGGATCAGGCTGGGGAAGTGTTTGTATTGCGGGGAGTCTGGCCACCTGATTGCGACCTGTCCCGTGCGGCCAAAAGACCAGGCTCACCAGTGACTTTGGGGACACTGGTGAGCCTGACTCCCTGCAATCCGTCACACCCCAGACCACTCTTGGCTGGCACCATTCATACTCCACAACTGTCACTTCCACTCTCTGTTCTGGTTGATTCTGGGGCGGATGATAATCTGAGACTGTACTTTGGCTGAACAGTTGTCCCTTATGTTGACTCCCCTCAAAGTCTCTGTAGTGGCTACGGCTCTGGATGGTAGAGTAATTGCCAACATTACACACACCACAGAACCAGTTTCTTTGGTTTTGGCAGGCAATCATCATGAGAGTATTTCCTTTAAAGTCATTGAGTCCCCTCAGACGCCACTGTTACTCAGCTATCCTTGGTTAAAACGGCATAACCCTCAAATGGACTGGGCCAGCAACAAAATAATCACTTGGAGTTCCTTTTGCCTTGCAAACTGTTTACGTTCTGCTATTCCTCCAGCTCAATCTGTCAAGCCTGAACCTGAGATTCCACCTGATCTCTCGAATGTCCCGTCATGTTACCACCAACCTTTCTGATGTCTTCAATAAAAAAGGGCATTGACCCTGCCACCCCACAGGCCATACGACTGTTCCATTGATCTCCTCCCAGGTGCTCCCCTGCCCAAAAGTCGACTATATAACCTAACGCGTTCTGAGAGGGAGGCAATGGAACAGTACATCAAAGAAGCATTAACGGTCACATTCGCCCTTCCACTTCACCCATTGCTGCTGGTTTTTTCTTTGTTGAGAAGAAAGATGGGACATCCAGACCCTGTATTGATTATAGGGGTCTCAATGCTATTACTGTACGAAACAAATATCCACTGCCTTTGCTCTCTTCAGCTCTTGAGCCACTACAGGGAGCCACCATCTTTTCTAAACTCGACCTTCGGAATGCCTACAATCAGATCAGAGTCAAAGAGGGGGATGAGTGGAAGACTGGTTTCAACACTAATCTTGGACATTTTGAGTATCAAGTAATGCCTTTTGGCCTCACGAATGCTCCCGCTGTATTTCAAGCCATGATCAATGACATCCTACGTGATTATTTGTACAGATTTGTGTTTGTTTACCTGACGATATTCTGATCTTCTCCAAGTCTCAGTCAGAACACATCCAGCATGTCCGTTTGGTCCTCCAACGCCTTCTCCAAAATCAGTTGTATGTAAAGGTGGAAAAATGTGAGTTTCATCTGCACTCTGTTCCATTCCTCGGTTATATCCTGGGTTCCGGCAAGATCCAGACTGACCCCGGCAAAATAAAGGCAATAGCTGATTGGCCGGTGCCTTCCTCCCGCCGTCAGCTTCAGCAGTTTTTGAGCTTTGCCAACTTTTACCGAAAGTTCATTCGGAACTATAGTCAGCTTGCTCAGCCTCTTACCCAACTCACCTCCAGTAAGGTTCGGTTTGTTTGGTCAGACCTAGCACAACACGCCTTTGACACCCTTAAAGACTGTTTTGTCAGCACCTATTCTGTCCCAGCCTGATCCTGCCAAGCAGTTTGTCGTTGACGTGGATGCTTCAGATTCTGGGGTGGGGGCCGTCTTATCTCAAGTCCAGGACCTGGACCACAGGTTGCATCCCTGCGCTTTTTTTTCCCGCCGGCTCACCCCTGCTGAGAAGAACTATGGCATTGGAGACAATTAGCACTCGAGGAATGGAGGCACTGGCTTGAGGGGGCTACTCAAACCTTTGTCATCTGGACTGATCATAAAAATCTGGCCTACCTTCAAACCGCTAAAAGACTGAATTCTCTGCAAGCTCGTTGGTCTCTGTTTTTCTCGAGGTTAACTTTCATGTTTCTTACAGACCTGGAACCAAGAACGTGAAACCTGATGCACTTTCCAGGCAGTTTTCCTCTGACAAGGAACATCTTGAGCCAACTCCTATCCTGCCTCCCTCTTGTGTGATTGCCAGCATCACATGGGACATCGAGTCAGTGGTGAGAGAAGCTCAAGCAGCAGAACCAGATCCAGGCAATGGACCAGAGGGACTCCTCTATGTGCCGTCAGCTGCTCGCTCTCAAGTTCTGAAGTGGGTACACTCTTCACGTCTTACCTGTCATCCTGGTATTATGAACGCTCCATCTACTTAAGAGACATTTTTGGTGGTCCTCTATGACTCAAGACACACATGACTTTGTTTTGGCCTGTTCTGTATGTGCCAGAGGGAAACCCTCTAATCAGCCTCCCTCAGGTCATCTTCAACCTCTTCCAGTTCCTACTGCCCCTGGTCTCACATTGCCATGGATTTTATTACTGGTTTGCCACCCTCTAATGGCCACTCTGTTATCCTCACCATTGTCGACCGTTTTTCCAAGGCAGCTCACTTTATTCCTCTTTCCAAACTACCCACAACCTCAGAAACTGCAGATCTCTTGGTGCAGCATGTCCTCCGTCTTCATGGCATTCCCTCAGACATCGTGTCCGACCGTGGTCCTCAGTTTGCCTCTCAGGTATGGCAAGCTTTCTGTCGAGCTATTGGTGCAACTTCTAGTCTTTCCTCTGGTTTTCACCCCCAGACAAATGGCCAGACAGAGCGGCTAAGTCAGGAACTGGAATCTGCTTTGAGATGTGTTGCAGCCCAAAACCAGAACTCCTGGAGTCTGCAGCTCCCATGGGTAGAATATGCCCACAATTCACAAGTTTCCACAGCACACGGACAAACACCATTTGAGGTGTCCCTTGATTACCAGCCTCCAATTTTCCCAGCCGATGAAGACGATCTTGATGTTCCATCTGTTGGTGCCAACATCAAGAAGTTTCGGAGGATCTGGAATGACACACGGGCTGCCCTTCACCGGACCAAGGACAGGAATCAACAGATTGCTGATCGCCACCGGACTCCAGCTCCGACCTACAGTGTTGGTCAGTCAGTCTGGTTGTCGACGCGTTACATTCCCCTCCGGACTGAATCCAAGAAGCTCTCCCCAAAGTACATCGGACCCTTCAACATCAGCAGGATTATCAGTCCTACTGCTGTGAGACTCTCTCTTCCCGCATCAATGAGGGTACACCCGGTGTTTCACGTGTCCCTGATCAAGCCAGTGTCGTCCTGTCCGTTGTGCCCTCCGGCCGTTCCTCCTCCACCCCCCCGGCTCGTTGACGACCATCCTGCCTTTACTGTCCGTCGCCTGTTGGATGTCCGTCGTCGTGGTCGGGGTCTTCAGTACCTTGTTGATTGGGAGGGCTACGGTCCTGAGGAGCGTTCCTGGGTTTCCCGCTCCTGCATCTTGGATCCCGTGTTGCTGCAGGACTTCCATCGTCGTCATCCGGATAGGCCCGGTGGGTCGCCTGGGGTCGACCGTTGAGGGGGGGGTGCTGTCATGGTTGGCTCCACCTTGCCCCTTTGGCGTCCTCTGCTGTCCTGTTTTCCCTCTTTTTCCACAGCTGTCTGACTCAACAGAAACCCTGCACAGCTGCTGCTCATCATTCCATCAACCTGTCCAGTTTAAAGCCTGGTTTCTGCAGTCATTCATCGCCAGTCTGATGACGACTCTTTCAGTGGTATTGAGCCCATTTCTGTTTGAGTATGCTCTCTTTTGCCAGAACTGTCAACATCTTTTGATCTTCTGTTTTTAAGATCCTGTTGCCTGAACCAAACAAACTGAAGAACTCCCCACGGATGAATTTTTGAACTTGTGACCAAGAATAAACTTGTCCTTTATTTGCAAGTCAGCTTTTGGAGTCCTCTTTTGCACAGAGTCATGACAAAGAGGGGCTGGCTATTGATTTAAAAGAAAGAAAGAGAGAAAGGAAGGAAGGAAAGAAAGAGAAAGAAAGAGAGAACGATCTCGTCTGCTGCAGCTTCCGTAATGTCGTGAACTCGTATGGGCGCGCTTTGCGGAAGTACGATGTTCTACTGTTTAGACTATAAAAATCGACTAAATGACGTTGTTCCCGGTAAATTCTGGACGCTACCCACTCAGGACACTTGGATTACATTGGACGAGCAGTATGGAGGAATATTGACACGTTTTTGTGGACTTTTATGGATGTTTTTGCATTGAGCGCCAGTGAACTCCATTATATGAAAGTGGGGGGAAAATGAAACCCCATCTCCGGATCTCCGGCTACATTTGAGATATTAAAACGTGCTCCAGAGTCTTGCTCAGCATGAGCGTGAGGAGAAGATGAAGGACCATCATTCTGTGGGTGTACTCTCCCTTTAACCATGCCCACCTCAAATGTCCGACCAATCACACAACATTTGGAGCTTCACGAGAAGAAAACTATGCTTGACTGAGGGATCAAAAACAAGACGTCCTCATTCTCACGGTCTCCAGAACATGAAGACAGTTGTGGCTTCTCGTGGAGGCTTTACGATAAATGTTGTCATACGCTTCGTTTCTTCTCCTCCTGCTCAACGTGGAGCAGAAAGAACAATCATAACGTGGTGATGCATTCACCTCCTGTTGTACAGCGGAATGCAAAAGTTTAGACGCTGTGAATATTTCGGTACGAGCAACACAAAGGAATCAAAATTGTGCTTAAAAAGCCTGAAATGATCATTGACCTTAAACATCCCGACATCGGAGTTCTCCCATCTAAATACGACAGAAACCCCGAGGACCGGGCGGTGGAGGGAAGACAGCCTTCCTCCAGCAGGAAGGACGCAGGAAAATCCTCCAAACAAGAACTGAAAAGCTCAAAATGCTGCAGGGTGCCCAGATTTTTGGTTTGGGCCCTTTTCCATTTTTTAAAACTATTAATACAGAAATAAAACAAAATTTAGGGATGTCTGATATTTATCAGCCTGCCGATAGTATCTGCATTAAAATGTGATGTATCTAATACCTGCTAATAGCTGATATATGGTAGTATCTAATACCTGCTAGTATCTGATATATGGTAGTATCTAATACCTGCTAGTATCTGATATATGGTAGTATCTAATACCTGCTAGTATCTGATATTTGGTAGTATCTAATACCTGCTAGTATCTGATATATGGTAGTATCTAATACCTGCTAGTATTTGATATATGGTAGTATCTAATACCTGCTAGTATTTAATATATGCTAGTATCTAATACCTGCTAGTATGTGATATATGCTAGTATTTAATACCTGCTAGTATCTGATATATGGTAGTATCTAATACCTGCTAGTATCTGATATATGCTAGTATCTAATACCTGCTAGTATCTGATATATGGTAGTATCTGATACCTGCTAGTATCTGATATATGGTAGTATCTGATACCTGCTAGTATCTGATATATGGTAGTATCTGATACCTGCTAGTATCTGATATATGGTAGTATCTAATACCTGCTAGTATCTGATATATGGTAGTATCTGATACCTGCTAGTATCTGATATATGGTAGTATCTAATACCTGCTAGTATCTGATATATGGTAGTATCTAATACCTGCTAGTATCTGATATATGCTAGTATTTAATACCTGCTAGTATTTGATATATGCTAGTATCTAATACCTGCTAGTATTTGATATATGCTAGTATCTAATACCTGCTAGTATCTGATATATGCTAGTATCTAATACCTGCTAGTATCTGATATATGCTAGTATCTGATATAAGGTAGTATCTGATACCTGCTAGTATCTGATATATGGTAGTATCTGATACCTGCTAGTATCTGATATAAGGTAGTATCTAATACCTGCTAGTATCTGATATATGGTAGTATCTGATACCTGCTAGTATCTGATATAAGGTAGTATCTGATACCTGCTAGTATCTGATATATGGTAGTATCTTATACCTGCTAGTATCTGATATATGGTATTATCTGATACCTGCTAGTATCTGATATATGGTAGTATCTGATACCTGCTAGTATCTGATATATGGTAGTATCTAATACCTGCTAGTATCTGATATATGGTAGTATCTAATACCTGCTAGTATCTGATATATGCTAGTATCTAATACCTGCTAGTATCTGATATATGCTAGTATCTGATATATGGTAGTATCTAATACCTGCTAGTATCTGATATATGGTAGTATCTGATACCTGCTAGTATCTGATATATGGTAGTATCTAATACCTGCTAGTATCTGATATATGGTAGTATCTAATACCTGCTAGTATCTGATATATGCTAGTATCTAATACCTGCTAGTATCTGATATATGCTAGTATCTGATATAAGGTAGTATCTAATACCTGCTAGTATCTGATATATGGTAGTATCTAATACCTGCTAGTATCTGATATCTGGCAGCCAGATGTCCAAAATGAACTCCTCTGACTGAGTTAAGGAGATTTTGGCATCTTTGCTCTCGAAACAGAATATTGTTGTATTTCTAAAAATATGAGATGCAACCTCACAGTTGTCTGCATATATCGGTACCAGTCGACATCAGTTATCGGAAATTAAGAGTTGGAAAATATCAGTAAAATATCAAATGTTTCTGCTAAATATTGCAGAAAAATAAGAAAAGTTTAAATGTTGACTGTGTGTCTTTTTGAAAATCAGGTTGCAGAAACAGAAATTTTGACCCAACTGTGTGACGGAGTTGGTTTAAGGAGGTTTGTGGGATTTAAATCGGCTAAAAAACTTTTGTCTCTCTTTCATCCGCTCGGCCTCTGCAGACCAGTTTCCATCCTCCTGCCATGCCGCCTCCTCCGCCGGCTTTCTGTGGGCCTCCTCGGCTCTACGTACCCCGCAGGCCGACCCGCCTGCATCGCCGCCATCTCCCTCAGAGTCTCCTCTGAGTACAGGCCGATGGGGGAGTTATACTGCCTCCTCTGGGGGGGGCTGACCGCCGCCGCCCTCCTCCCAGGAGAGTCTGCCTCTGCAGGCCCGGAGGAGGCGCTGCAGGCAGACGGGCGGCCGTTTACCTGCACCGACTGAGGCGTCGAATGGAGGGGGGAGTCAGGAGGGAGGAGAGGGGGAGGGGAGGGAGCAGAGAATGTTATGGAAGACCTATCAATATGTTTGATAACCAAACTTGTGACTGTTTTTCCATCATTTTTATTACAGACAATGTATTCTAAAAATATTTCAAAAGCACAAATACAGTCAGATGATGCTGAGATGTTTTATCTTCTACAGCCAGAAACAGAAATCTGTGGCACTAACATGTTAAAAAAAATAAAAAAGAATAAAACAAGTCCTTTAAATTGATGTTTTTGAGTAAAAAATCCAGCTAATTTCAAGATTTAAGATATGGATCCTTTATTTTCCCCCTTTTTTAAAAATCAGACTGATGCTCTTTTTGCGGATTAAAGAGCTTATTTGACGGTCCAATCCAAAGAAGAAATGAGAAAAGAGTTCAGCACTTGTTCTGGATTTGTTTTGTTGTGTTTTTAGAGAAAATACACAACCTCTGTGTGTACACTTGTCATCAAAATTATTCATACACCCCAATAACAGAAAAGGATAAATTAACAAAAGTCATTCAAATAACTAAGAACAAGAAACTAAAGAAACTAATAAATACAAATTTACAAAACTCTAATTCACTGAAATGAAATATTGGTTTTAAATTGTAGTTGAAAATAATAATAAAAACACCACTGTCTCCGACACATTAGAGTACTTTTCCCATGAACATGGATCAACATACGTGTCAGCAGGTGCAGACGTCTGATTGGACGTCCGAGTCCCATCATGCTTGTTTACTTGTTTGTAGAGATGCACGATATAATCGCCCACTATCGGTATCGGCCTATATCAGCCATAAAACTGAGTATCGGACATCGGCCATCCCACCGATATTTAACTGATATTTATCCGATATTTAATCGATCAACCCACTGTTTCTAAAGTCTAAAAAAACCTTCTTCTTCTTCTTCAAAAATTTCTTTTTACAGACTTTAAAACTTTTAAAGACTAGGGGTGGGAAAAAATATGGATACACTGAACTATCACAATATTTTCATATGAAGATATCATATTGACATTTAAAAACGCAGTATCAATTTATTTTACTAACAAAATCTCGCAATACTTAATCCTTCTGTTATGAAATTTTGCAAAAATTCACGAAATCTTGTGAGATTTTGTGACAGAATGATGAAATCTTGTGAGATTTTCTGACAGAATGATAAAATCTTGAGAGATTTTGTGACAGAATGATGAAATATTGTGAGATTTTGTATCAGAATGATGAAATCTTGTGAGATTTTGTATCAGAATGATGAAATCTTGCGAGAGTTTGTTAGTAAAATAGATCGAGTTTCAGTGTATTTCAGTGAATCAATATTTTTTCCCACCCACTAATTTTCAAAGTGTTGGAAACGGAAAACAAAACTGCTATTTGCAATGACTGCTTATTATTTTCAGCTTTAACATCGGTATCGATATCGGTTATCAGCCACATGAGTTTTTAAATATCTGCATATAGGATATCGGCCAAAATTCCAATATTGTGCATCCCTACTTGTTTCATTTTTTGTTTGTTTGTTTTCAACATTTTTGTTGAACCACAATTCAAAATCAATGTCATGATTTTCATAGAATTTTTATTTATTATTACTTTTGTCAATTTCATCTTATTCCACTGGCAGCTGATTTTTTTTCCTTCTTCAATTGGAGGGTAGGAATAATTTCGAGGACAGCTGTGTCTGATTTGGCATTTTTGAGCATTTCCTCTTGCTGCCACCAGGGGGCAGCAGATAGCAGCATCTCCACATCTCTTCAGCCTGAGTACAATCACATTCATGTGTGTGCGCGTGTGTGTGTGCGTGTGTGTGCGCGTGTGCGCGCGCGTGTGTGTGTGCGTGTGCGTCCTGGGAATACATTATGCACACATGGCTCCTCAAGGACACAGATATCTGATGTGCAGGAGGCTGATTTACGCTGCGTCTGTGCTGATAAAACAGATGATGTGAAATTATCCCAAAGAGGAGAAAGTTGATTCTCTGAGCGGAAATGAAGGGAAGACGACAGCCGGCAGGAACGATATTCTAACCAGAAGACTTTTCTGCTGATCAGTTTCAGGACATCCAGGCTAAATGTGAGCAGAAATGCATGATGGGAGGAGTTACCTGCTGGTGAGGGATCATGGGAATGGCTGCGTCCATCCTGGGTGTCGTCATCGGAGGCGGACGCTTCGACCTGCAGGAAGAAACAGTGATGAAGCACATCTGATGATGTTAAATGCTGCTGATTCACAGTTTTTCTGGCGACTCTGATCGACTCAGACCTCTGAGGAGCAGCAAAACAACAAGTTTGTTTTTCTTTTTTTTTTAAAAGTCTGTGGAACGCTTTACGTTTTGGGTCAGTTGCTCCAAAAAAGGAGTTTTAAGCGTCTCCTTATCCATGTGAGGTAGATTAATTAAAGATGTCCGTTATTATTGGCTACAGAATTATCGTATGATATCAGAATTAAAATGTGACATGGGAAATTTCTGTATTTTACAGGCTGGTGTTTTTACACGTGAAATCTTGAGAGATCTTCTTCCATCAGACATATTATCAGCAGCTTCAAAGCAAGTCAGTCTGTAGCAGCAGCAGCTGCACCGTAGTCACATGACTCTGAAAGGAATGCTGGGAAATGAAGTTCTTCCAGGATAACGGGGACTTTTCTACATGCAGGACCAACGCTGATGGAAGATCTCGTGAGATTTGGTTAGTTAAAATATTGGTCAGACAAAAAAAACAAAAACAACAACAAAAAACCCTGATATTTTCTGATATAATATTTTAATGCTGATATCGGCCAATAATTTTGGACATCTCTTGTTAAAAAAGAAAAAAAAGTGAAAGGCTGGCTGTCGATACTCAATGAAATAATTTACTATCTTCAGACTTTCTTCTCGGGGGTCATACTACAAGATTTAATATTAATCTTATACCAGGTAAACAAACAGCTAGTATCGTCAATACTGATATTGAAACCAATAGTTTTTAACAGGGCTGTCAAATTACCAGATTTATGCAAAGAGATTATTCTGTGGAATTTTTACACTGGCAACCAAATTATCATCCATACCATAAAATCTGGATTTGTTATTATCTCAACGAGGGGAGCTGATTTTCGGCATGTAGACATCTTACATATAGATTTTTACGATCAGGTGTCCAGAAACAAAGTCATCACTGGAGCCGTTTTA
This sequence comes from Atherinomorus stipes, assembly GCA_023101725.1. Lineage (NCBI taxonomy): Eukaryota > Metazoa > Chordata > Actinopteri > Atheriniformes > Atherinidae > Atherinomorus > Atherinomorus stipes. Next base: position 224,381 of record JALJCO010011097.1, on the reverse strand, counting down.
AAAGTCTGAATTTGGCTTTCTCTTAGTGAGAGAAGCTGGTTTAGGGAATGTGGGGGTCTCGTCATAGCAGAGAACCGGAAACATCAAAAACCACTTTATCCTCCATATTTATGAAGATTCTGATAGTTTTCAAGATTTACACTGAAGTATCGGTAAAATTGCAGGAGTATTGATGGAACGTTGGCATCGATATTGTCACCACTACTATCTTCTCCATCATGCTAAAGTGCTGCACAAGTCAGATATGGGCCCAATCCCAAACCGCCCCCGCAGACGACCCCTTCGCTATCGAGTGTCCCGATGAAGTCCCACTCGCAGCTGTGGGGGCGCTTTGATTGGAGATGAGAATGAAACGCTCTCTTCCCTCCACTGGAAAAGGAAAGCAGTCGTCGCCGTGGCAACACAAACACGCCCATGTCAAATAACTCTGTGTGGAAATAATAACTCACACTCATGTGAGAAGAACAATGTTTTATTTTAAATAAATAATAAAAATCATGATCCTAAACAATTGAATAAATTATCAAATTATTATCATTACTACTAATAGGCCTAATAATTACTATTATTGCTAATTATTATTACTAGTACAACTGCTAATTATCATTTATCATTATTATTATTATATTTGTGCCAATAAGAGGGTTATAATCCTCTTTTCCTGCTAAAGTATTCCATTCCATGAGTCCCGGTGCTTTGAGGAAAACCTGTAGCGCAGCTGTCATCACTTTCCCCCATAAAATAACTATTTGTGATTTTCTATCAGTACTGACAAACATGCAGGACACGTGTGGAACTCATGCAGAACTCGGCTGTTTCCTCCTCCATGTAGCCGTTGCACCCGCTGATTACGGGCTGAACAGCCCACTCGCCCTCCACCCTGCACGGTTTGAGACGGCCCTTAAAGGAAGAGTGCACTCACAGAATGATGTTCCTCCATTTTCTACTCACCCTCACGGTGAGCAAGACTCTGGAGCACTTTTTTAATATCTCAAATTCAGCCGGAGATCCGGAGAGGGTTTTCGTTATCCGCCAACTTATATATAATGCAGGGGTCCCCAAATCTAGCCCTCCAGAGGGACTACCCTGCACATTTTGGTTGCATTCCTTTCCCCAACACACCTGAAGCAAATGAACGGTTTGTTACCAGCCTCTGCAGAGCTGAATGACATGCATGAGGGAATAAGCCATTTGATTCAGGTGTGCTGAAGAGGGTATGCTGTAAAAGTTGCAGGATGGAAGCTCTCGAGGACTGGACTTGGGCACCCCTGATATAATGGGATTCACTGAACCAAAAAGGTCCATAAAAGTCCACAAAAACTTGTCAATATTCCTCCATACTGCTCGTCCGGGAGTGGGTAGAGTCCATAATTTACTCCAAACAACATCATTTAGTATATTCTTATAGCCTAAACAGTACATCACACCTTCTATTTGTGCATCCATGCAAGTTCACGACATTACAGAAGCCACGGGATTGCGTGTTCGTTCTTTCTTTGTTTTAAATCAATAGCCAACCCCTCTTGTGTTTCTACGTTTGCATTATCGTCAGAGTAGGCGCTGAACGCCGCAGCTTCCGTAATGAAATGAAAAATACTTTATTTGTCCCAGAAGAGAAATTCAACAATGTGAAAAAGCTCTCTTTTTTTGTTGTTTTTAACAATATAACATTGATCATAATAATAAGTCAGTCTGTCTTGTTCTTCAGGGTGATGCTGCTGGCAGGAATGAATTTCTGTATCTCTCCGTCCTACAGTGAACCTGATGCAGCCTCCCACTGAACACACTCTGTTGATTCTTCACCGTGTTGTGGAGAGGAGGAAGAATCCTCCATCATCTTCATCAGCTTGTGCAGCATCTTTTCTCAACGATCATCTCCAGCGGCTCCAGAGTTCTCCCCAGCACAGAACCATGTCATGATGTCGTGAACTGCCATTTGCGCGCATCATGGAAGTTCTACTGTTTAAGCTATAAAAATAAACTAAATGATGTTGATTCCAGTAAATTCTGGACGCTACCCACTCAGGACACTTGGATTACATTGGACGAGCAGTATGGAGGAATATTGACAAGTTTTTGTGGACTTTTATGGACCTTTTTGTTTCAGGCACCGGTAAATCCCATTATATGAATGTCGGTGGACAACGAAACCCTCCCCGGCTGCATTTGAGATATTAAAAAAGTGCTCCAGAGTCTTGCTCAGCATGAGGATGAGTAGAAGATGAAGGACCATCATTCTGTGGGCGTTGTATCCCTTTAATATGGCGGAGCCTCCGCGGGAACGCGCAAATGGAGGGGTACTGAGTAGGGGTCGGTTTGAGATTGGGCCTAAGATGCTCCTCAGACCCCTTCCTCTGGAGACTTTCTGAGCATGCTCAGTTGGAAGGAGGCCTGTGGAGCCATTAATCTCTGGGGGAATTACAGCCTCGGGATCCTCCAAAAAGACCACAAAGCATCACTGGGATGGATGTCAGGCATACCCTGCTGAGAGGGTACCCACTGAGGAAAAAAAGCAAGAAAAAGAATGAATGGATGATGAATAAAAACCTCCCAAAACATCGGTCAGCATGGACCATGAGAACACCTGCAGGAAACATGCAGTTGTCACATGAAATGTTCCTTTACAACGTTTATTATGACTCTTTCTAAAGAACTATAAAAATCTGACATAAACCAGGATATGAAGAACGTCAGAGATCCCTACAGGGAAGTCGATGCCACGGCTGACTGACATCTCCCTGAAGTCTCTCAGTATGTGGGTCGCTGACGGAAACGCTCACGTAAGAAGGGTGAACGGGGTCAGCACCTCTCATGCATCACGTAGAACAAAAGCAGCAGCTGCAGCTTCGCAGGTGTGAGTAAGACAAGGAAAAGGTCGAGAGTCCGGGTCAGAAAACGCCTGTGAGATAAGCCCAGGCAAGCAGAGGAAACTCACATCAGGCAAATGAAGAAAAGCTCTCTGCTGCTACTGGAAACGCTCAAGCTAACACTCATCAGAGCTGGATGGAAGGAGTTTATCTGTGTGAGGGAAGTAAAGATGTGGAGCTGAGTGAGGATGCAGAAGCTGGAATGATGAAGGTGGAAGAGCATCCTCGTCCTGCTGCAGGTCAGTTCAGGTAGAAACGCAAACGGTTTAAACATGAACATGTCTGATAATCTCCCCCAGCGTGGGATTGCAGCAGCGGAACAAACATCTGTCACTTCTTGGGGCGGCTGTAGCTCAGGTGGATAGAGCAGTCATCTTTCAACCAGAGGGTTGTGGGATCGATTCCAGGCTTCCCCAGACTACAGGCCGAAGTGTCCTTGGGCAAGACACTGAACCCCTAGTTGCCTCCCGATGTGCCTATCGGGGTATGAATGTGTGTGTGAATGGGTGAATGTGATATGTAGTGGAAAGCGCTTTGAGTGGTTAGTATGACTGGAAAAGCGCTATATAAGTACAGTCCATTTACAGTCCATTTACTTCTGACAGATTCTCCTCTGATCCTCAGCAGGTCAAAGTTCAGGACCTCCAGGCTCAGATGGAGAACATGACAGATCACTGAGTCACTGATCAGACCTGAAACCCAGAACCAGCAGCTTCTAGAAGCTCCTCCAGCAGGTCTGGTTCCTGCAGTCAGGTCAAGAAGCAGCTGGAGAGACTGGACCAGAACCAGAACCAGACTGCAGGTCCAGATGGTGTCAGACCATGTCAACCCCTGGTCCTGTTGTAGACCTGCTGCTGGGGTTGGGATCCTGGTCTTGTTTATGACTGTTGGACAGATGGACTCACATCTGACTCCAGAAGACTTTGGTCTCCAGAGGAAGTCCTGGTCCATGAAGGACTGAAGGAGTCCAGATCATCATCCTCCTCCACCATGATGAAGGACTCCATCATCATCATCCTTATGTCTTTGTGTCCTAACACGTCCACTCTGGTCTGGTCTGTCCAACATGGTTCCAGAAGTCTGGTTTGTCCAGATCCAGCTTTGCTGACCAAAGACATGCTGAAACCCTTCCCAACAAGCCATACTGCTTCATACTGCTTCATACTGGTTCATACTGCTTCATACTGGTTCATACTGGTTCAACCTGGTTCATACTGCTTCATACTGCTTCATACTGGTTCATACTGCTTCATACTGCTTCATACTGGTTCATACTACTTCATACTGCTTCATACTGCTTCACACTGCTTCATACTGCTTCATACTGGTTCATACTGGTTCATACTGCTTCATACTGCTTCATACTGGTTCATACTGCTTCATACTGCCTCATACTCCTTCATACTGCTTCATACTGCTTCATACTGGTTCATACTGGTTCATACTGCTTCATACTGCTTCATACTGGTTCATACTGCCTCATACTGCTTCATACTGGTTCATACTGGTTCATATTGCTTCATACTGCTTCATACTGGTTCATACTGCTTCATACTGCTTCATACTGGTTCATACTGGTCCATACTGCTTCATACTGCTTCATACTGCTTTATACTGCTTCACACTGCTTCATATTGCTTTATACTGCTTCATACTGGTTCATACTGCCTCATACTGGTTCATACTGGTTCAGCCTTGTTCTAACTGGACTGTCAAGAACTTTAAAATCTAGACCTGGAGAGTCTGAGATGGAGGTCTGGGGTCTGACCAGGGGCATCTCCACCCTTTCAGGACAACCTGGGCTTAGCCCGGAGTTGCACCAGGTGTAAATTTGAAAAATTTAACAAGTTTTTCTCTAGTCTTTTGCGACAAAAATGTGTTTTCGAAGGCAATAATAGACATCCAGTAATGGAGCGGATAAATTTTCATTTTAATTTAAAAAAATCAATTAACCACAAAATCAGCAATGAAATGTTGACCATTATGTTGCTAAAACACATTCGCTGCACTCACGCAGGACAGTTCATGCAGTATTCACCTTTTGTCTTCTCCTTGACTCATCACTGACCCTCCTCATCATCACATGTTCTCTCCTCACCTGCTCTTCTTATCTCATTATTTGGTCTTCTTTTTCTTCCTAATTTGTTCTCTTCTTCTCACTTCTTCTCCTTTTCTCCAACTCATTTGTTTTCTCCTCATTTATTCATTTATAGGTTTCATGAATCAGAAACTGAGCTTTAATTAACCTGCAGTCCCTAAAGAACATCTGAGTCCAGGTTTGAAAAGTGTAAATGTTGTCATTTTTACACAGAACCTCGTTTTTTTTTTTTTTTTTTTTTTTTTTTTGTTATTTTATGTGTTTAGGTGTCTAAGTGTGGTTAAAACTGGGGAGCAGGCTGTCTCTAGATGTGGCAAACAAAGGCACTTTGGTGCCCTCCCTCACCACGCCCGCTTGACATGCACCCTCCCCAAAACCCTACGTGTGTGTGTGTGAGGTAGAGCAGGGGGGGAGAGAGGTCTTGGGAAGGGAGACCAGGGGGGTATGAATTCCCCCCCTGGAAGATGAGCTGTTACCGGCATTAGGTACCCCTGCCTCCCAGGATCCCCCCAAGGCAGAAGGGGGTAGGCATGGCCGCCCTCACGGCCAGGCGACCGGCATTCACCACAGAGGGGCCAGCCTCGGCCCCTGGGGGCGCCCGACCACCCCAGGCCAGGGAGGGGGGAAAAGGGACGGGAGCGGAAAAGGTCGGCAGAGGGGCCAGAGTCACCGGCCCAACATCCCCAGGCCCCGCAAACCCCCCAAGAGGCACGCAGAGCTGCTTTTTTTTTTCCCCTACCCTTTCCTCCCCCACTCTATCGTATCACCCCCACACCCTACTTCAAACAACCCACAACTTTACCCCGTCAACACTCCCCCATCCCATCCTCCTCCCGCCCCTCCTGCATAGCCAGCTAGTCCCCGTGCATCCGCCCCCTGGTACCCATGCCCCCCCTCTCTAAACCCAAGCCCGCACCCCCACCCAGGCCGTGACATGCACAATCCTCCAACCCCGCCAGAACCCCCACCCATTCACCCACCCACACCCCTCCCTCATTCACTCAGCTGCCCCGCATCCGATCCCTTCACAGATCCATCCCCGCTCCCCACCCAAACCCCTCCAACCCGATACACACAAACCCCACCAATGCACCACCCCTCCCACACTCAAACATTCATCTCCCATGCACCTTCACCCACCCCTCCATCTTCATACACTCCCACAGGCAACCATACACACATCCCCCTGCATTCATGTCCCCCCCTCCAGTCATACACCCACCCACATACACCAAGGATGGGGACCATGGGGCCACCAGCCCCCCCCCCCCCCCCCCCCCCCCACGCCACAAGTCCACCGCACCCAGCCCCCGGACCATGCGAGACTAACCCGCACGAGATCATTCGTGCAGGTCAGTCCCAACCGACACAGCGGTCGGGCAGGACAGGCACCCGGCACGGAAAAGACCCAGCCACCCCTCAACCCCCCCCCCTCACACATACACAGAACCTCGTTAAATGTTGTCGGTACAAAATAATTTGAGTGGAATTGCCCTTTAAGCCAAAATCGAAACAGAAGCTGGGAAAGGAGTTGCTGTTAACTTCAGCCTCGTTTTTTATGTTCGGGGGGTTTCATGTTGACTATTTTTATATTGTTTTTAAGGAGAAACAGAGTCACCACTCTGATCTCTACCTTTTACTTTCCTGCTGGAAAGCTGAGGATGTATCTGCTGCTTTCTCTCATACCTTCTGTCCATCTCCGCTCTCCTCTGCTGATGCTTTAATCTGACTGCTGCTCTCCTGCACATGCGCACACGGAGCTGACAAACTTACTTTAGCTTCGTCTGACATCAGATGGGGGGGGGGATTGGACCTCAGACTTCACACACACACTCACGCTCTCTCAAACACCAACGGGAGCTAGCCTGGACCTTCGTGCATTCATGGTGAGTTCAAGTGCTGGTAGCAAGCTGGGTCATTTGGATTTTCATCAGATTTTTTTCAGGAAAAGATGTTTAAACAGTAAATTCATACCCGGGGGATGGAGGTCTGACTGAGACCTGGACAGTCTGGGATGGAGGTCTGACTGAGACCTGGACAGTCTGGGATGGAGGTCTGGGGTCTGACTGAGACCTGGACAGTCTGGGATGGAGGTCTGACTGAGACCTGGACAGTCTGGGATGGAGGTCTGACTGAGACCTGGACAGTCTGGGATGGAGGTCTGGGGTCTGACTGAGACCTGGACAGTCTGGGATGGAGGTCTGAGGTCTGACTGAGACCTGGACAGTCTGGGATGGAGGTCTGGGGTCTGACTGAGACCTGGACAGTCTGGGATGGAGGGTCTGAGGTCTGACTGAGACCTGGACAGTCTGGGATGGAGGTCTGGGGTCTGACTGAGACCTAGACAGTCTGGGATGGAGGTCTGACTGAGACCTGGACAGTCTGGGATGGAGGTCTGGGGTCTGACTGAGACCTGGACAGTCTGGGATGGAGGTCTGACTGAGACCTGGACAGTCTGGGATGGAGGTCTGGGGTCTGACTGAGACCTGGACAGTCTGGGATGGAGGTCTGAGGTCTGACTGAGACCTGGACAGTCTGGGATGGAGGTCTGGGGTCTGACTGAGACCTGGACAGTCTGGGATGGAGGTCTGACTGAGACCTGGACAGTCTGGGATGGAGGTCTGAGGTCTGACTGAGACCTGGACAGTCTGAGATGGAGGTCTGACTGAGACCTGGACAGTCTGGGATGGAGGTCTGAGGTCTGACTGAGACCTGGACAGTCTGGGATGGAGGTCTGAGGTCTGACTGAGACCTGGACAGTCTGGGATGGAGGTCTGAGGTCTGACTGAGACCTGGACAGCCTGGGATGGAGGTCTGAGGTCTGACTGAGACCTGGACAGTCTGGGATGGAGGTCTGAGGTCTGACTGAGACCTGGACAGTCTGGAATGGAGGTCTGGGGTCTGACTGAGACCTGGACAGTCTGGGATGGAGGTCTGGGGTCTGACTGAGACCTGGACAGTCTGGGATGGAGGTGTGAGGTCTGACTGAGACCTGGACAGTCTGGGATGGAGGTGTGAGGTCTGACTGAGACCTGGACAGTCTGGGATGGAGGTCTGAGGTCTGACTGAGACCTGGACAGTCTGGGATGGAGGTCTGGGGTCTGACTGAGACCTGGACAGTCTGGGATGGAGGTGTGGGGTTTTCCAGGTCTGATCTTGGTCTGAACTTGCTGGGATGTTGAATCCTGGGGAGTTAACAGATGTCTGGAATATTTTCCTGGTGTGACTCGTTCTCTGATCCAGACTGAAGGACAGCAGCTGCTTCTCTGATCGTTCTGATGTCTTTCCTCCTTGGCATCCTGCTAACAAACCCACTAAACTTCTGCTTTTACAGAGGAGCTCCCACTGAAGATGATCAGTTAGTGTGTTGATCAGCAGCTCCTGGCTGATAAGAACCTTTTTTTTTTTTGCTTGTCCTGTCCAGCATCAAAGCAAGCAGAATGGAAATCTGATTGCTTTATTTTGTTGAACAGTTTTGCTTTACCGAGCGGAGCTTTATGAACACAAGGCTCCACTTGATATCCTGTTTATTCATTTTATTTCTTTAATTAAACATTTGTCTATAACAGCATTCCATATCATACTGCTGGGCCTGACAAGGGAGAAATGAAAGTTAACAGAGGTAATGATAGAAAGTGGAACAGAGAGAAAGGAGTAGTGAAGAGGAAGAGAGAGAGAGAGAAAACATGGATCCACTTCCACAGGTCACTGGTACATCTGTACAGAAATCCCTAAACAACATTCCAAGGTCTCTGTTGGAAAACAAAACTAACAATCCCCCACAGGAGGACCTGCAGGTGGGTAAATATCCTCAGATCATACAAACACACACAGAACTACGCAGAGAAGAGGTACAACCTAGTCATCGCAATGGGAAGCAGTGTCACAGTGTCAACATGCATAATAAAGGGTGCTCCGTGGTGATACAGTCATGCAGATGCAGCCTCGTCTCTGCAAGGAGGAGGAAGCCCGCAAAGCTCACGATCCAGGCCCCCAGCAGCCACCAAGAGGCCCAGAGGCCCCATCTAACTGGTTGATAAGAACCTTTAACGGACCACTTCATTTTAAAACCTGCAGGCTGTTTTCTTTCTTCTAGAAAGAGGGTGAAAAAATGTGTTTATCTCTATGTGACTGTATAATTTGTGCATTTCTTCTTTTTGCATGAACCAACTCTGAAAGTAAAGGATAAATTCAGTTGTTGTATTTGGATGTTCATGTTCAAATGTTTGTATTTGATCTAAAGTGAATGTTTTGTATCATTTCCTGCTCCGTCTCCTCCGGCCCATCACCTTTCTGGGGTAAAGCATCCCTTATATCCATCACCCAGGGTTTGTGCTTATGAGACACTGATCTGAACTCTGAAAGACGCAACATTCATTTCCTCTCCAAACTTATCAGATGGCAGCTGCAAGATGCCTTCAGGGGATGAAGATTAGACTCATTTCACCTCTGCATGACAACAAAGCAGTTTCTAGCATTTCAGACTGTTTACGGACAGAAACAGAAACACGCCTCACACACAGCTGCAGGCTGATCAAGTGTTTCAGCTCGTTTCTTATCATCATTCTGGCTTCAAAAAGTCCTGACAGTCATCCAGAGTTTCTGTTAAACCCTGAAAACCCAAAACCTTTGATATCGTTGGTCACCTGCTTTGCTTTTAACATGTAAACGAGCCTGTAAAAGCTGAACCTTTAATCCAAATCAGCATTAGAATCTAGATTAATCCCAATCTGCATCAGAACCTTTAATCCAAATCAGCATTAGAAACTTTAATCCCAATCTGCATCAGAACCTTTAATTCCAGTCAGCCATCAGAACCTTTAATCCCAGTCAGCATCAGAACCTTTAATTCCAGTCAGCATCAGAACCTTTAATTCCAGTCAGCATCAGAACCTTTAATCCCAGTCAGCATCAGAACCTTAAATCCCAGTCAGCATCCAGAACCTTTAATCCCAGTCAGCATCAGAACCTTTAATCCCAGTCAGCATCAGAACCTTAAATCCCAGTCAGCATCCAGAACCGTTAATCCCAGTCAGCATCAGAACCTTTAATCCCAGTCAGCATCTAGAACCTTTAATCCCAGTCAGCATCGGAACCTTAAATCCCAGTCAGCATCCAGAACCGTTAATCCCAGTCAGCATCAGAACCTTTAATCCCAGTCAGCATCTAGAACCTTTAATCCCAGTCAGCATCTAGAACCTTTAATCCCAGTCAGCATCGGAACCTTAAATCCCAGTCAGCATCAGAACCTTAAATCCCAGTCAGCATCTAGAACCTTTAATCCCAGTCAGCATCAGAACCTTTAATCCCAGTCAGCATCAGAACCTTTAATCCCAGTCAGCATCATAACCTTTAATCCCAGTCAGCATCAGAACCTTTAATACCAGTCAGCATCAGAACCTTTAATCCCAGTCAGCATCAGAACCTTTAATCCAAATCAGCATTAGAACCTTTAATCCCAGTCAGTATCAGAACCTTTAATCCCAGTCAGCATCAGAACCTTTAATTCCAGTCAGCATCAGAACCTTTAATCCCAGTCAGCATCAGAACCTTTAATCCCAGTCAGCATCAGAACCTTTAATCCCAGTCTGCATCAGAACCTTTCATCCCAGTCAGTATCAGAACCTTTGATCCCAGTCAGCATCAGAACCTTTAATTCCAGTCACCATCTAGAACCTTTAATCCCAGTCTGCATCAGAACCTTTCATCCCAGTCAGTATCAGAACCTTTGATCCCAGTCAGCATCAGAACCTTTAATTCCAGTCAGCATCAGAACCTTTAATCCCAGTCACCATCAGAACCGTTAATCCCAGTCAGCATCCAGAACCTTTAATCCCAGTCAGCATCAGAACCTTTAATCCCAGTCAGCATCAGAACTTTAAATCCCAGTCAGCATCAGAACCTTAAATCCCAGTCAGCATCAGAACCTTAAATCCCAGTCAGCATCAGAACCTTTAATCCCAGTCTGCATCAGAACCTTTAATCCCAGTCTGCATCAGAACCTTTAATCCCAGTCAGCATCCAGACATCATGTTCCAGTTCAGCCTCAGCTGTCAGATTATGAGGCTAAAATGATATAAATGAATGTATCAACAGATGTAGAACCATAAAGACCAACCACCAGAACCAGAACTTTGTAGAAACACCAGCAGTGAATCTTTCCTCATCTGCATATCATCTCTCCATCTTTGCTTTCAGGCATTGAAACAAACACAACAGAAACTATTTCCATGTTTCCATGTTTCCTCATTTCCAGTTATTTCTGCTTCTATTTACCTTCTATCCTCACAAACCAGCTCCACCTCATCATCAGAAAGATCTTCTTTCTTTATTCCAGACATGGAGGATCATTATTTTTCTTCTTCTCAGACACACACAGAACTTTCTGCTCACTTGTTGATCTTTGGCTGCTCCTGATTGGACGTTACTGTTAATTCAAACTCTGGTTGGTGGAAAGTTTGACAGGAAGTGTCTTCATCATCTCCAGGTCTAAATAGAGGTCTCTGAGCAACATAGTAGTGATGGTGACGTTTTTATGATGAAAATGGGATAAATGATGGTGTTTTCATGGATTATTATGGATTTACTGGATAGAGTCTCTGGATAAACACAACATTTAGTGGCTGGACTGTAAACCTCCTGGATGGGATAGAAATGCTGGAAAACTTCTGCAGATCAGCTAAAGGGTAAACTATCCATCACAGTTTACCCCACAGAGTTACACACTACTGTTCCTGAGACGCTGGTGATGATAGAAGAGATAACAGTCGGAACGCCGGAGATTTAGCAGAGGTTTAAGATTACCTCCTGAAGGAATCTGTCACCTTCACGCTTCAGATTGATTATTTTTGCTTTTTTTTTCCAGTTTAAGGCACAAACACATTCCCAGCCATCCATCCTTCCTCAGTCATCGCCTCTCTTCATGTAATAAACTCAGCTTAAAGCAGCTGGTTGTTCTCCATGTGATTAATTTCTTTATATTTATATTCTGACTCTGGTGAGAATATTTTCTGCAGCCATGTTCTCTGACCTTCTCTTTCCTCTCTGCTGCATCCGTTCAGCAGGATCAGATATTACATAATGATTCGCAGTATTTCCATCACAGTGACCTTCATGATGAAGGATGTTCAAGATGAAGTATCGACTGTGTTAATACACGTTTCCCCGAGTCCTCAGACTTGGACCTGAGTGAGCATCAGCAGCTTTTCAGAGAATGTTTTTACTGTGAAACTGAAGTGTTGTCCCACCTTCTGCCCTGAGATTGAGTTGGATTCTATTCCATCCAGGAGATTATGAGATTATGTCTCCTGGCTGGTGGATGATGGAAGGTTTCATCCTGGCTGAGGAGGACTGAACATGTCAGGAAGAACTCAACAGTTTGTTCCAGCGGTAGAATAAAAAACTACCAGTTTTATTTAACATCAGAACAGAATCTCAGTGGTGGAAGTGAAGCAGTGGCTGAGGAGGGATGATGGAGAGTCTTTAGTTGTATCCTGTTTGTAATTTAACCCCTAAAACTCCAGTAGATCTGGGATAGTGATTAAAGGTTCTAGATGCTGACTGGGATTAAAGGTTCAGCTTCTACATACTAGTTTATGTCAAGGATTCAAGGAAACCTTATAGTCATACCAGCTCATGATACATGTTATGGTACGAAATTAGGACTCGGGTCCCGGTATTTCAACTTAAATAAAAAATACATTAATAAATAGATAAAACAACACAAACAAACAGGGCTAAAAAGAGGTACAAGAATATATAATAAAATGTACAAAAAAGTGTAGGCAAGTGAATGTAGAAGCCTATGAATTTGAGTCAGGCGAGTGTTGAAGAAGAGAGACATGGAAAACCTGCAGGATTGTGGCCCTCGAGGACCGGAACTGGACACCCCTGGTGTCGGTAGTAAATTGCAAATGCTAAAAACGTGAGTGATATTGCAGAGGTGATAAGTTCTGGATGTAGTCAGCAGTCTAACAGCTGTTACTGAGCCTGGTGGACTTGCTCTGGATGCTCCTCAGCCGCCTGCCTGAGGGCAACGGCTGAAACAGACTGTGAGCAGGATGGGTAGAGTCCTTCAGGATGTGGAGGGCCCTCCCCCTGCATGGTGATGTGTAGGTGGTGGGAAGGCTGCTCCCCACAGCCCTCTGTGCAGCTTTCATCACCCTTTGCAGAGCCTGCCTCTCAGCAGCAGTGCAGCCGCCATGCCACACAGCGATGGAGGTGCAGCTCTCCGCAGCTTCCTGAGGAAGTAGAGCTGCTGGTGGGCCTTCTTGACCAGGTGGGGAGTGTTGGCACGCCAGGTGAGGTCACTGGATAGATGCACACCAAGATACCTAAAATAGGACCATATCCAGAGCTGCTCCTCCGATGTACAGGGGACGGTGAGGGTGCTTGACCTTTCTAAAATCCACCACCATCTCCTTGGTCTTAGGTTGTTTTCTCTGCACCACTGCACCAGATGTTCCACCTCCTCCCTGTATTCACAATTATTGGTGTTATTCATTATTGGTGATGCATCCTACTCATAGACCCTTTATAGAGAGGGACGAACCTTTTGCTATATCATCCGTTGGTTTCTGAAGAGCTAAAAGTGAAGCCAGGTGGGCGTGTCCCACTGTCGCCCTCTTGCCGTGTCACGTGTGCCGTCACTACCGGAAAATACTAATATGGGCAAAGGCAAGGCCGCCCCGAACCGCAGGGCAAATGATTGACAGCTGACAGAAACGCAAACTGAGCTAACTTGAAACTAACAGGAACTAACGAAGATTAGCCCCCGTAGCAGTGGGCTAAAGGTAAGACATGCTTAGACCTGTTATTATCTGACTAAAAACCGCTGTTGTGCTACAAACTGAGACCTTACTGAGAGCAAACAAGGAGCTAACAAGGAGCCACCGGTCGGCAGGCCGGGCTTCCGGTCTGCCGCATGTCAATCAAAAGGACACGCCCTTAATTATGTGTAATTTCAAGATTAAAAAACATCTAAATGGAGGAGTTGTAAAAAAATTCACCCCCCTCACAGTTAACATGAAGGTAAACTTGACCTATTAAACCTAAAATGAATTTCTGCTGTGAAGTCGGTGTTTTTAACATGGGAGTCTACGGGGATTTGCTGTTTTGCAGCCCCTAGCGGATCAAGGGAGAGCTACAAAAAATTACTTCTTCCAGGTAGACTCATAGTCGGAGGTTGCCGCTTGGTCCTACTACTGCTGTGTCATCCACAAACTTAACTATATGACAGCTAGGATGTCTCGCCGAGCAGTCACACATCAGCAAAGTGAACAGGAGGGGGCCCAGCACGCACCCCTGTGGACAGCCAGTGCTGAGGGTGATGGAGGAAGAGACGGAGTTATGGATCTGCCCACTTCTGCCCACTAGCTTGGTTTGAGCATGTTTTTGAGGGGTTTTGTGTGAGTTTTTAACTTCTTCTTATTTCCAAGCTTGTGGGTGTTTTAATGAACTGACTGACGGCACCTGGAGAGAAGGACTCCTCCCGAGAGTTAACTGGAACAGCATAAAGCCGGTATGCAAACAGACAGAGAGGAGAGCCATAGACAAGAGGACCAGGAAAGGTTGGAGGAGGAGGCGCACCCGGGGGTTAGACGCCGGATCCCCCGGGCTGGGGACCGAGGAGATGCCAGCCACCACAAGCCCTTTACCCCCTTTTAGTCCTTTTTTACTTTTTACTTAGCTGAGGAATTTTCTGCTGCTTATGTGAACTCTGAGCCTTTTGCCCTCAATGAAGAGACTCTTTGGGAATGCCCAGACACTTTTCTGTCATCCTTTTATGCTACAACACTGTTGCTCCTTTTAAGCGCAGGTCCACCAAGCTGAGAGCTGACCCCTGGTTAAATGACACAACCCGAACCCTCAGACAGCGCTGCAGACAGGCAGAGCGCCGCTGGAAGAACGACAGGCTTCATGTATCGCTGGAGTTACTAAGAGAGAGCCTTAGTCAGTATCAAAAAGCTGTTAAGGATGTAAAATCCCAGTATCTGTCAGATGTTATTTCCATGAATGGTCATTGTCCTCGTGTATTGTATACAATCAACTCAGTTGTGAATCCCCGCATCTCTTTTTTTGGCTGATGCAACTGTTTCCACATGTGAAGATTTTCTAAACTTCTTTGTAAAAAAAGTGGAGTCTGTGAGAGCACTGAGTCGCAGCAGCATTAGCCCAGACCAGACTGCTACGAGTTCTGGTCTACACACTGCTGTATTCGACCATTTTAAACAGGTCTCCTTTTTGTCTCTCACTGACATCGTTAAACAGATGAGAGTAACAAACTGCCACCTGGACATTTTTCCTACAAAACTGTTGAAAGACGTGTTTGACACTGTTGGGCCTTCCCTCTTGGTTTTAATGAACACGTGTCTTAGCTCAGGATGTGTCCCTGCTTCTTTTAAACATGCTGTTTGATCCAAGTGTTTTATCCAATTTTAGGCCTGTTTCTAATCTCCCTTTTATTTACAAGGTCCTTGAAAAAATTGTTTTTATACAATTACAGTCATTTCTAGAAAGTAACTCTGTTCTTGAAAAATTCCAATCTGGGTTTAGATCGAGGCACAGCACTGAGTCTGCACTGCTCAAGGTTCATAATGATGTTGCCATGTCTGTTGTAGTGCCACTGGATTTAACGGCTGCATTTGACACGGTGGACCATTCAGTCCTTCTGTCTCACCTCGATCAGTTTGTCGGTATTCGCGGTACTGCACTGAAATGGTTTGAATCTTATCTATCAAATAGAACTTTTTCTGTAATGATTGGTGATTTATCTTCCTTGGTTGCCTCTCTTTTTTGTGGAGTGCCTCAAGGCTCCATCTTGGGGCCATTGCTGTTTTCGCTCTACATGTTACCACTGGGATCCATCATAGCCAGGCACAACCTAGCGTATCATTGCTATGCGGATGACCTGCAGGTTTATCTTCCCGTGTTCCCAAACACCAGTGGAGCACTTCATGCCTTGGCTGATTGCATTTTGGACACAAAGCAATGGTTAGGGCAAAATTTTCTTCATTTAAACAATGATAAAACAGAGTATATTTTATTTGGTGATAGTACGAATTTTGATTTTCTATCCTCTAAACTGAAACCTTCTGTCAAGAATCTTGGGGTTATCTTTGACAGCGGTTTCAGATTTGATAAGCAGATTGATAGTGTGGTCAGGAGCAGTTTTTATCAACTACGTCTTTTAACAAAAGGAAAAACCTTTTTTAAATCGTTGTGATCTTGAAAAAGCCATTCATGCTTTTATTAGTTCTAAACTCGACTATTGTAATGCCTCTATGTCGGAGTTTCTCAGTCATCAATCAACCATCTTCAGATGGTTCAGAACGCAGCTGCCCGTTTTCTAACCAACACCCCCCGACGTCAGCACATCACCCCGGTTCTGTTTTCTCTTCACTGGCTTCCCGTTTCTTTTAGGATTGATTTTAAGATTTTATTATTTGTTTTTAAAGCGCTTAATGGGCTCGCCCCTCCTTATCTGTCCGAACTTTTGCACGTTCGGAACCCAACCGGAGCTTTAAGGTCAGCAAACCAGCTCTTGTTGGAAGTCTGTAGGGCCAGATACAAGCATTGGGGCGATCGGGCGTTCTCAGTCGTTGGGCCCAGACTCTGGAACAAACTGCCTCCCGACATGCGCTCAATAACAGACTTTGGCATTTTTAAAGCTCAAAGCGCATTTATTCACACTGGCCTTTAACACCCAGGAACGTGGTGATATATTTTCATACTTTATTCGTATTTACTTGCATTTGTCTATTATTTTCTTCATGCTGTTCTTATTTTCTTTCTATGATGTTTTTATGGAAAGCACTTTGGTTACTGTAAAGGGCTATAGAAATAAAATTGATTGATTGATTGATTGATTTTTATTTGGACTTTGTTTTTATTTATTTAATCACTTTTATTCATTTGGACTTTTACTTATTTCTTTAATAAAGTTCTTATTGTTTTAATCACTACCTGCTGATGCCTCTTTCTTTCCCCATCCTCCAGCAGTCACCAGTATACTAAAACAGTGATGAACCAGTACATTCTCAGCTTTGCAGCTTCTTCTGGAGGGTTTTTTTTAGATCAGAGCTGCAGTTTTAAATACAAATGTCATGCTTGAGTCAACTACTGAGGTTTTACCTGATTAATAAATAAGGAAGGCGTGGGGACCGGCCCATACCTGGACAACTTCAGACAACGTCTGAGTCAGTATTTAAGCTGCATGTCCTAAATCCTTCCTCACATCTGGATATGGATGCAGGGTCTGATCTCTGAGCTGGTTTAAATCACTGAACTGATCTAAACTCTGTTCGCACCGGAGGCAGCCATGACTTGATGGACTGTGTCAGTATTGGCAGAGAGAAGTCAGATCTTACTTGGTCATAGTGAGTGCCAGGTTGTGATTGGCCATCTTGATCTTGTTCTGGGCCTCCAGGTGAGTCATCCCCTCGGTGCTGACGCCGTCAATGGCCACGATGACGTCACCCTGGACCAGGCTTCCTTGCGCCGCCTTGCTGCCCGGAGTGATCTGTAAAAACCCAGAATGATGTTATTAAACGTGTCGTGTAACACAACACAGGTCAGCGCACACGCCACTTGCAATTTTTAAACCTCTTTATCAGGAAAAGCTGGTTGGAAAATAGATTGAATGTTTTCCATGAAACAATCAGTCAAATGGGAGGAGAATTAATCAATAAGTTAATGATGGACGCATGAGTGAGTTCCTGTAATCTGTAAATCCTCCTCAGTTGAGATGCGTTCACATCCAGCTGGAAAAAACAGCGCGAAACAGGTCAACTGGTCACCGGAAAGAGGATGAATATGGGGCGAAGGCGGCCATCGACTCCTCTGGAGGACGGCCAGACTGCAGCATGACAAGACGCTTCATCATCATCATCATCATCATCATCATCATCATCAGTGCTGCTTCCACTCCATCACACTGATGAAGAGTTTAAAAGATAAACAAAGAGAAAAAACCTCCAGCTGTAACGTCGTCATAAACATCTGCTGACGGCTGGAGGAGGATAAAAGCCATAAAGATGAATGTGTCTAAAAACGGAAAGGAGGAAGTTTAATGATATCATTTATATAAATGACAATATTTAATCAAAGGCTGATCTGATTAAATCAGCTGTGATATGAAAAGTTAAATCTGTAATCTGTTTGGAAGGAACAGAAATGATAGAAGGATTAAAAGCACATTAAAACTAAAAACAACTGAGATGAGGTGAGGAAGAGGAAGGATCGATCAAACTACACGGATTCCAAAGGCAGGATAAACAGAAACAAAACAACAAAAACTTCAGTCTGCAGAAAAGCAGGGGTCCCCAAACGTTTTCAGCCGTGACCTCCAAAATAACATAAGCTGGTGTTTGAAGAAAATTCTAAATGTAAGGCCAAAAATGTCAGAAACTTCATGAACGAGGAGGTTAAAGTGTTTTTTTTATTTTAGAGGATTCGGTTCATGACTATGACAAAATTACTTAAAAGCCCCAAATCACTTTCTGACCGAGATGATGTCACATTCAGGTTTTCAATATAACACGAGTCAGAACTTTGTTGTTTATGCATGAATGGGTTAAAAATTACGTACTGTATGTAATTTCACAGATTAATTTATTTGAATTTACTCATTAATTACGACAAGTCTGATAAAAATCCCAAATTCATTTAGTAAATATAAATTACAGTATATTTTTTATAACGATCTGGTGACCCCTGCAATGATCCTGTGACCCCCAAGAATGATCTTAGGAGCCCCTGGAATGATCTAGCAATCCCCTTGAATAATTTGACAACCCCCTGGAATGATCTTAGGATCCCCTGGAATAATCCTGGAACCCCCTGGAATGATCATGGGGCAGTTGAAGGAAAGCTGGTCTACAGGAACTTTTCCGATCAGACACGTTTACAGACTCGTGTTTAAAGGACTTGTGTTTACAGACTCGTGTTTACAGACTCGTGTTTACAGACTCGTGTTTACAGACTCGGGCGTCTGATGTTTACAAACTCGGGCGTCTGATGTTTACAGACTCGGGCGTCTGATGTTTACAGACTCGGGCGTCTGATGTTTACAGACTCGGGCGTCTGATGTTTACAAACTCGGGCGTCTGATGTTTACAGACTCGGGCGTCTGATGTTTACAGACTCGGGCGTCTGATGTTTACAAACTCGGGCGTCTGATGTTTACAGACTCGGGCGTCTGATGTTTACAAACTCGGGCGTCTGATGTTTACAGACTCGGGCGTCTGATGTTTACAAACTCGGGCGTCTGATGTTTACAGACTCGGGCGTCTGATGTTTACAAACTCGGGCGTCTGATGTTTACAGACTCGGGCGTCTGATGTTTACAAACTCGGGCGTCTGATGTTTACAAACTCGGGCGTCTGATGTTTACAAACTCGGGCGTCTGATGTTTACAGACTCGGGCGTCTGATGTTTACAAACTCGGGCGTCTGATGTTTACAGACTCGGGCGTCTGATGTTTACAAACTCGGGCGTCTGATGTTTACAAACTCGGGCGTCTGATGTTTACAGACTCGGGCGTCTGATGTTTACAGACTCGGGCGTCTGATGTTTACAAACTCGGGCGTCTGATGTTTACAGACTCGGGCGTCTGATGTTTACAGACTCGGGCGTCTGATGTTTACAGACTCGTGTTTACAGACTTGTGTTTACAGACTCGTGTTTACAGACTCGGGCGTCTGATGTTTACAGACTCGGGCGTCTGATGTTTACAGACTCGTGTTTACAGACTCGGGCGTCTGATGTTTACAAACTCGGGCGTCTGATGTTTACAGACTCGGGCGTCTGATGTTTACAGACTCGGACGTCTGATGTTTACAGACTCGTGTTTACAGACTCGGGCGTCTCATGTTTACAAACTCGGGCGTCTGATGTTTACAGACTCGGGCGTCTGACGTTTACAGACTCGGACGTCTGATGTTTACAGACTCGGGCATCTGATGTTTACAAACTCGGGCGTCTGATGTTTACAGACTCGGGCGTCTGACGTTTACAGACTCGGGCGTCTGACGTTTACAGACTCGGGCGTCTGACGTTTACAAACTCGGGCGTCTGATGTTTACAAACTCGGGCGTCTGACGTTTACAGACTCGGGCGTCTGACGTTTACAGACTCGGGCGTCTGACGTTTACAGACTCGGGCGTCTGACGTTTACAAACTCGGGCGTCTGATGTTTACAGACTCGGGAGTCTGATGTTTACAAACTCAGGCGTCTGATGTTTACAGACTCGGGCGTCTGATGTTTACAGACTCGTGTTTACAGACTTGTGTTTACAGACTCGTGTTTACAGACTTGTGTTCACAGACTCGTGTTTACAGACTCGGGCGTCTGATGTTTACAGACTCGTGTTTACAGACTTGTGTTTACAGACTCGTGTTTATAGACTGATGTTTACAAACTCGGGCGTCTGATGTTTACAGACTCGGGCGTCTGATGTTTACAAACTCGGGCGTCTGATGTTTACAAACTCGGGCGTCTGATGTTTACAGACTCGGGCGTCTGATGTTTACAAACTCGGGCGTCTGATGTTTACAGACTCGGGCGTCTGATGTTTCCAAACTCGGGCGTCTGATGTTTCCAAACTCGGGCGTCTGATGTTTACAGACTCGGGCGTCTGACGTTTACAGACTCGGGCGTCTGATGTTTACAAACTCGGGCGTCTGATGTTTACAAACTCGGGCGTCTGATGTTTACAGACTCGGGCGTCTGATGTTTACAGACTCGTGTTTACAGACTTGTGTTTACAGACTCGTGTTTACAGACTCGGGCATCTGATGTTTACAAACTCAGGCGTCTGATGTTTACAGACTCGGGCGTCTGATGTTTACAGACTCGGGCATCTGATGTTTACAAACTCAGGCGTCTGATGTTTACAGACTCGGGCGTCTGACGTTTACAGACTCGGGCGTCTGACGTTTACAGACTCGGGCGTCTGATGTTTACAGACTCGGGCGTCTGATGTTTACAGACTCGTGTTTACAGACTTGTGTTTACAGACTCGTGTTTACAGACTCGGGCGTCTGATGTTTACAAACTCGGGCGTCTGATGTTTACAGACTTGGGCGTCTGATGTTTACAGACTCGGGCGTCTGATGTTTACAAACTTGGGCGTCTGATGTTTACAAACTCGGGCGTCTGATGTTTACAAACTCGGGCGTCTGATGTTTACAGACTCGGGCGTCTGATGTTTACAGACTCGTGTTTACAGACTTGTGTTTACAGACTCCTGTTTACAGACTCGTGTTTACAGACTTGTGTTTACAGACTCGTGTTTACAGACTCGGGCGTCTGATGTTTACAGACTCGTGTTTACAGACTGATGTTTACAAACTCGGGCGTCTGATGTTTACAGACTCGGGCGTCTGATGTTTACAAACTCGGGCGTCTGATGTTTACAGACTCGGGCGTCTGATGTTTACAAACTCGGGCGTCTGATGTTTACAAACTCGGGCGTCTGATGTTTACAGACTCGGGCGTCTGATGTTTCCAAACTCGGGCGTCTGATGTTTCCAAACTCGGGCGTCTGATGTTTACAGACTCGTGTTTACAGACTGATGTTTACAAACTCGGGCGTCTGATGTTTACAGACTCGGGCGTCTGATGTTTACAAACTCGGGCGTCTGATGTTTACAGACTCGGGCGTCTGATGTTTACAAACTCGGGCGTCTGATGTTTACAAACTCGGGCGTCTGATGTTTACAAACTCGGGCGTCTGATGTTTACAGACTCGGGCGTCTGATGTTTACAGACTCGGGCGTCTGATGTTTACAGACTCGGGCGTCTGATGTTTACAAACTCGGGCGTCTGATGTTTACAAACTCGGGCGTCTGATGTTTACAGACTCGGGCGTCTGACGTTTACAGACTCGAGCGTCTGATGTTTACAAACTCGGGCGTCTGATGTTTACAAACTCGGGCGTCTGATGTTTACAGACTCGGGCGTCTGACGTTTACAGACTCGGGCGTCTGATGTTTACAAACTCGGGCGTCTGATGTTTACAAACTCGGGCGTCTGATGTTTACAGACTCGGGCGTCTGATGTTTACAGACTCGTGTTTACAGACTTGTGTTTACAGACTCGTGTTTACAGACTCGGGCATCTGATGTTTACAAACTCAGGCGTCTGATGTTTTTTTTTTTTTTTTTTTTTTTTTTTTTTTTTTTTTTTTTTTTACTTGTCCTGTCCAGCATTGAAGCAAGCAGAATGGAAATCTGATTGCTTTATTCTGTTGAACAGTTTTGCTTTATCAAGCGGAGCTTTATGAACATAAGGCTCCACTTGATATCATGTTTATTCATTTTATTTCTTTATTTAAACATTTGTCTATTACACCATTCCATTTCATACTGCTGGGCCTGACAAGGGAGAAATGAAAGTGAATAGAGGTAATGATAGAAAGTGAAACAGAGAGAGAGAGAGTAAGGAAGAGGAAGAGAGAGAGAAGAGAAAACATGAATCCACTTACACAGTTCACTGGTACATCTGTACCGCGATCCCTAAACAACCAAGGTCTCTGTTGGAAAACAAAACAAGCAATCCCCTACAGGAGTACCTGCAGGTGGCTTAAATATCCTCAGATCATACAAACACACGCAGAACTACGCAGAGAAGAGGTACAACCTAGTCAGCGCAATGGGAAGTAGAGAAGAGGTACAACCTAGTCATCGCAATGGGAAGTAAAGAAGAGGTACGACCTAGTCATCGCAATGGGAAGCAGTGTCACAGTGTCAACATGCATAATAAAGGGTGCTCCGTGGTGATACAGTCATGCAGATGCAGCCTCGTCTCTGCAAGGAGGAGGAAGCCCGCAAGGCTCGCGACCCAGGCCCCCAGCAGCCACCCAGAGGCCCAGATCCCAGCTACCCCCCCCAAAGAGCGGACATGCATCCCCCGAAGGGCGGCAAAAGCGGCCCCAGCCGGAGCCCCCCGCAGTCTGGAGGCCCAGGCCCCAGCGGACCAAGACCAGCAGCTGCCGACCCCACCGGGCGCCGGGCGTCCCCCGGAGCGGAGACAGCGCCGGGCCCAGGGCCCAAGCGCCCAGGAGCAGCCACCCCCCCCCGGACCCGGGCGGCCCAACCGAAACCCAGGAGGACCGGACCCCCCAGACGACGCCCCCCAGGGCAGGCCAGCCCCCACCCCAAAGTCCCTGATACACCTGACACCAGGGCGCCACCACCTCTCCCACCCCCTACCCCGCCACCACGCTCACACACACACTCCCCACACACCTACCCCAACACTGGGGCTGAAAGATATACCGTCACCGCCCCCACATCGAGACACAGGCACCCAAGACATCAATACCGCAAGAGCAACCACATACAAGATACAGATCCCCCCTGCGCCCGCCCCGCACAAAAAACCCCGGAAGCCACAAACAAAACCGCACCCCCCACCAAAGCGCCCGGCCCCCAACCAACCCGCAGCCACACCGCACCGCACCGACACCAAGATGCCCGGCACGAATACCGAGGTACGAACCTCCGCCCACACCGCCCAGCCCTACCCAACACCTCCGTGTACCCCCCCCCAC
This sequence comes from Atherinomorus stipes, assembly GCA_023101725.1. Taxonomy (NCBI): domain Eukaryota; kingdom Metazoa; phylum Chordata; class Actinopteri; order Atheriniformes; family Atherinidae; genus Atherinomorus; species Atherinomorus stipes. The sequence continues at coordinate 200,862 of JALJCO010011097.1, read as the reverse complement.
ACACGCATACACCCACCCACTCCGCTCTCTGACCTTACATACCCACACTCACTCCTCTCTCCACCCCCAACACTCTCCTCCCTCTACCGTCCACACCTACCCCCACCTCCTCATACCCTCTAACACACACATGCACTCCCCCCACATAACTGCACCAACCCCTCCCCACCCCCCCACACATACGCCCCCACCTCCCTATACCCCCAATACCCCATACAGTCCCCCCCCTTACATGTCCAGCCCCGCCCATCCCTCTGACCTATCACACTCCCGCCCTTCCTTCCTTCAGCCCCTCACGACCATCCCTACTAGACACTCACGAGCATGCCACTCCTTCCTCCATCCCCCCTTTCCTTCAACCACTTACCCACATCTCCTCCCTCTTCCAGCCCAAGTTCCTCCCTCCCACATTTCCTCCTTCACACTCTCATTCATTATTCTCACATACCCACCTCTCTCTTGCCCATGCCCTCGTGCCTCCTGAGTGGTAGCTCGGGCCGGGGAAGGAGCCGCGAGTTCCAAGCCCCCAACACGTTCCCCCCACCACCACCCCCCATCCCCCACCCCCCGGACGCAGCAGGCCAGGCGTCCCCCAGGCCAGCAGATCCCCCGCAATGCAGCCAGCCTTAACCACTGGCGCGTGAAGTAGCCACTGTCCCCCCCTCCCCCCAGTAGCGCCCGGGAGACCGGGGTATGAAAGGACCCTGTCCCCCCCCCCACCCCCCACTCATGACTGTGTGTGTAAGATGTGTGTTGTTTGCAGTTAAAACTAAGGGGCAGTGCCAAGTCATGCCGGGAGTGGGGTCGCGTAGGGGGCATGTCCCCCCAACCGGCCCCTCCCTCCTACCACACACTATATGGCCCGCCCCTCAGAAGTGGTTGTGAGCTGTTGTTATTTTATGTGTTTAGGTGTCTAAGTGTGGTTAAAACTGGGGAGCAGGCTGCCTCTAGACGTGGCAAGCAAAGGCACTTTGGTGCCCTCCCTCACCACGCCCGCTTGACACGCTCCCTCCCCAAAACCCTACGTGTGTGTGTGTGAGGTAGAGCAGGGGGGGGGGGGGGGTCTTGGGAAGGGAGACCAGGGGGGTATGAATTCCCCCCTGGAAGAAGAGCCGTTACCGGCATTAGGTACCCCTGCCTCCCGGGATCCCCCCAGGGCAGAAAGGGCAGGCATGGCCGCCCCCACGGCCCGGCGTCCGGCGTCCAGCACAGAGGGGCCAGCCTCAGCCCCTGGGGGCGCTCGACCACGCCAGGCCAGGGAGGGGGGAAAAGGGACGGAAGCGGAAAGGGTCGGCGGAGGGGCCAGAGTCACCGGCCCAACATCCCCAGGCCTCGCAAACCCCCCAAGAGGCACGCAGAGCTGCTATTTTTTTTTTTTTTTTTTTTTTTTTTTTTCTTTTTCTCCCCCTTTCCTCCCCCCCCCCCCCCCCCCCCAACCTGACACGCACAAACCCCACCAATGCACCACCACCCCCGCACCCAAACACCCATCATCCATGCACCCCCACCCACCCACCCATCTCCACACCCCCCCACAGGCAGCCACACACACACACAACCGCATTCACGCCCCCCCTCCAGTCACACACCCACCTACACATACCAAGGACGGGGACCGCGGGGCCACCAGCCCCCCCACGCCACAAGTCCACCGCCCCCAGCCCCCGGACCACGCGAGACCAACCCGTACGAGACCACCAGCGCAGGCCAGCCCCAACCGACACAGCGGCCAGGCGGGACAGGCACCCGGCGTGGAAAAGACCCGGCCACCCCGCAACCCCCCACCTCCACACACTAGAGCTGAACGATATGGACAAAACCCCACACCCCGACAGCCACGCCAGACACCCCAACATCGATACGACACGACATGGCCACGGGTCCGCCGAAAACCAAGCACCCCGGCGGAAAGCGCAGCTCCGTCCGCGACCCCCAGAGCCCCACACGCAGGACAAGCACAGGGGAAATCCACACCCCCCACACGGCCGCTCCCGCGACACCAACATCCCGGATGCCCACATCCCGACACAGACACGACAACGATACACCCCCCAGCCCCACCACACACACACCCCCACCAGCACACACACCCGCACGCACACAGCAGAGGCGCCCCGGCGCAGTGACCAGACGTCACCAGGTCGTGAGGACCGGCCAAATCCAGAGGAGGCACGCCCCGCCGGCCCGCCCCCCCCAGCGCCAAGCCGGGTCCCCCGGCCCCGGAGGCAGGGGCCACCCCCGGAGCACCGGGGCCCAGGGCCCCCCCCCCCCCCCGCCCCGGGACGACCCCGGCCACCCGGCGCCAGCCGACAGCCACCGGCCAGGGCCCCACCAGCGACCCGCCCACCGCCGCAGAGCAGCCCCAACCGCTGACCCTCATGCCCCCCATCGGGCTGGATACAGCCCCGCCCCAGCGGCGAGGCAGCCCAGACCCCCCCCCCCAAGTCAACCGCCAGGGATCCATAGCCATCAAGCACTCGCCGGCACCCAACCCCCACATCGCCGAGGCCGCTCTCCTACACCAACGTTAAGTGATGGAGCTAATCACAGGGGACCAGAGGGAGTGGAATTCATCTAACTGGTTCTTAGAGGAGGCAGACATCATCTCAATACTGATATGGTCTACTAAGAGATTCCTAAACTGGCTAATGCTCAGATTATTTTTGGATTTCCAGTTTACCAAGATAGTTTTCTTTGCAATACATAATACAGTAAGTATCATATGTGCATAATTGGTTACCGTATTGATCTCATCCAAGTCCCCCAGTAAACACAGTGTGGGGCTTGCAGGGAAGTTACACCTGAGCCACGCTGACAGGTCATCGCATACCTGAAGCCAAAACCTCTGGACAGGTGGACAAGACCACAAGGCGTGAAGATAATTGTCTATTGTATTCTCATTGCAGTGCAAACAAATATTTGAAGGTGACAGACCCATCTTGAACATCCTCTGTCCTGTGTAATGTACTCTGTGTAAAACCTTGAATTGTATCAACTGTATATTTGAGTTTTTAGTCATTAGGAACGTGTTTAAACATATCTGTGTCCATGTGTTTTGGTTAAGGGTTCTGGACAAGTCAGCCTCCCACTTCGAAGTTGGAAGGGAAATTGAATCATCCAGTTTTAATAATAATCTATATATTTTCGACAGTAGTTTGGGGATAGAGAGATTCAGGAATTCTGCTACCCTGACCGGAGTCTGCAAGATCAGTTGGTTAGAGGTATATTTTTTGCTTAATATAGATTTAAGTTGATGGTATTCTAAGAATTTAGTACTATTGATCCCGTATTGTAAGGTAAGTGTATTAAATGACAGGAATTTTCCATTTTCAATGATATGTTGTAATTGTTTTACTCCTTTATCCTTCCAATGCACAAAATTAATCATTTTCTTGTTTTGTAAAATATCCAGGTTATTCCAGATGGGTGTGAGTTTACATGGAATAATAGAAGACTCGGTTAATTTCAGGAATTCCCACCATGCTTTCAGAGTAGAGCAGATGTTGATACTTTTAAAGCATTTATGAGATCTGACTGCTGAACTGATGAACGGCAAATCAGAGACATCCAGATCCTCACATAATGCTTGTTCTGTGTCTAGCCACGGTTCATCTAGATGGGTAGGTTTCAGCCATTTGGAAATAAATTGTAGCTTATTTGCTAGGAAATAATAATTGAAATTGGGTGAGTCTAACCCTCCCCGGTCTTTTACCTGTTGTAAGGTTTTTAAACTGATACGTGATGGCTTGTTTTTCCAAAGAAATTTGGAAATGTGAGAGTCCAGTGACTTAAACCAACTGGAGGAAGGTTTGGTGGGTATCATTGAGAACAAGTAGTTAATTTTCGGTAGAACCATCATTTTGATGGTAGCAACTCTCCCCATGAGTGATATGGGTAAGTGCTTCCATCGCGTGAGATCTTCCTCTATTGACTTTAATAGCTGGACATAATTTAACTTTATTAACTCTGAAAGTTGTGGAGAAATATTTATTCCTAAATATCTGATATTACCAGACTGTATTGTGGTGTTAGGGATATTTTGTAAAGTACAATTAACAGATAAAGCTGTAGTCTTGGTCCAGTTAATAGAGTACTCAGATATCATTGAAAATTCGGACGTCTGATGTTTACAGACTCGTGTTTACAGACTCGGGCGTCTCATGTTTACAAACTCGGGCGTCTGATGTTTACAGACTCGGGCGTCTGACGTTTACAGACTCGGGCGTCTGATGTTTACAGACTCGGGCGTCTGACGTTTACAGACTCGGGCGTCTGACGTTTACAGACTCGGGCGTCTGATGTTTACAGACTCGGGCGTCTGATGTTTACAGACTCGTGTTTACAGACTTGTGTTTACAGACTCGTGTTTACAGACTCGGGCGTCTGATGTTTACAAACTCGGGCGTCTGATGTTTACAGACTTGGGCGTCTGATGTTTACAGACTCGGGCGTCTGATGTTTACAAACTTGGGCGTCTGATGTTTACAAACTCGGGCGTCTGATGTTTACAAACTCGGGCGTCTGATGTTTACAGACTCGTGTTTACAGACTTGTGTTTACAGACTCGTGTTTACAGACTCGTGTTTACAGACTTGTGTTTACAGACTCGTGTTTACAGACTCGGGCGTCTGATGTTTACAGACTCGTGTTTACAGACTGATGTTTACAAACTCGGGCGTCTGATGTTTACAGACTCGGGCGTCTGATGTTTACAAACTCGGGCGTCTGATGTTTACAGACTCGGGCGTCTGATGTTTACAAACTCGGGCGTCTGATGTTTACAAACTCGGGCGTCTGATGTTTACAGACTCGGGCGTCTGATGTTTCCAAACTCGGGCGTCTGATGTTTACAAACTCGGGCGTCTGATGTTTACAGACTCGGGCGTCTGATGTTTACAAACTCGGGCGTCTGATGTTTACAAACTCGGGCGTCTGATGTTTACAAACTCGGGCGTCTGATGTTTACAGACTCGGGCGTCTGATGTTTACAGACTCGGGCGTCTGATGTTTACAGACTCGGGCGTCTGATGTTTACAAACTCGGGCGTCTGATGTTTACAAACTCGGGCGTCTGATGTTTACAGACTCGGGCGTCTGACGTTTACAGACTCGAGCGTCTGATGTTTACAAACTCGGGCGTCTGATGTTTACAAACTCGGGCGTCTGATGTTTACAGACTCGGGCGTCTGATGTTTACAAACTCGGGTGTCTGTAAACATCCATTGCTCTACTTTTCAGGTCAAACACACTGAATCATGTTCACGATCATTTTAAAGCTGTTAGATGAATTATGTTAATCTTATATTCTTTTTGTTTTCCTTCCTGGAGGATGAAAAGCAGATGAATGATACACGATGAATCAGACTCTGGGATAAATGTAGAAACATGGCTCTGATTTCACCTGATTCATCTTTTCACTCATGACTTCCAGTCAGCGCAGCAAACTGGGAGACGGTGGACGACATCTCTGGACGTCGTCTCTGTGAAACAAGCAGCTTTTCGTTCATTTGTCTGAAACTGCAGCAGTGTTTGATGTGTGTTTAATGGTATTAGGAAGACCAGAAATAGAATCAACTCAATTTTCTTTTAAATGTCCAAAAGTCATTTTAAATCTTGACTGAAACTTTTTATTGTATTTTATTGAACTGAAGATCAGAAAATAACCAACGCTGACTTCGTTCAAACATGTCGGCTTGTTGGACTTTTCCTGAGTCTTGGTGGGATTTCTGTAATGTTGGTTGGTGAATGAGGGAGTTCAGCTTTACAGGATCATCGCTGTGAAGAACTTTTCTGAGCTCCTTCTCCTCCCTCTATCTCCACTCTAGGATCACCTGTGCTTGACGTGACCTTTCACCTCTTTGAGCGCCTCACTGACGCCTCACACACAATGAGAAGACACGAATGTTCACGCTGGAGTGTTAAACCCAGAACAGCTGTCCACACACGTCTAACCTCTGCCCGGTCCTGCCTGACTTCCCCCTCATCACTCTTCTATTTCCATCCACGGGAGCTATTTCGGCTCCAAGACTGGGACCTCTGACAGCTACACCTGCAGGAGGATGATGGTGTGAGGAAGGAGGAAGATGACGAAGAACTTCTTGAGAGACAGAATGACCCTGCAGGCCGTAAACACTGGTGACATGATGCAGCCCGGGCTGATTATGTGAAATGAGCCTAAAACAAAGCAAACCTCGGTAACCTGATGAAAGTGATACCTGATAATAGTGCCGTAGCTTAGCTGGTGAAAGCAGGAGATCATGGGTTCAAATCCCAGCAGCACCTGGTGTTTCTGATGTGGCCAACCACAAGTTGACAGGCGGGTCAGTTTATCATAGTGAAAAAGAGGCTGAGCCAGCAAAGGGAAACTCTTGACTTACTGGGCGATCTACGTTCCTATCCTCACCTATGGTCATGAGCTGTGGGTCAGGACCGAAAGAGATCACAGGTACAAGTGGCTGAAATAAGTTTCCTCCACAGGGTGGTATCATGATAGTATGATACAGTTGCCAGCTGCAAATCCACAATGAAAAACTCCCATTCCATCACATTCAGGTAGGTTCTTTGAACATATTTTTCTTTTACTAAAGATCCATAATCTGTGACTGGCCAGATTATTGTACAGCACATATACCAGGCACTGTTGGGATTTGAACCCAATATCTTCTGTGTGCGAGACAGACGTTTTCACCAGCTGAGCTTTCAGGTGCAAGCATCTGACATGCGATCTCTAAAAACTACCTCCTTTTACTCTGGTATTTCCTTGGAGCTGAAGAAATCTGATCTTACTCAGAGATTTTGCTTCGTACTGAAATGAAAGCATCATAAGCTGGGTTTCCATTACACTTTTTCGAAAAATAAAAACAATATTTTTTACATTTTGAAAAAGTACAACAGCGATATGCGGGTGTTTCCATTGAATGGTATAAGCCGTAATTCTGGTAAAACCTTGTCCTGCGAAACTCCACTTTGGGGAGGATGGAGATATAAACATGTTGTGTTTCAGATCTGCTCCTCATCAGATGAAAGCAGGGGATGTTGATTCAGAGGTAAAGTCCGTATGTACGGAGCCTCTGATCACATCAGCAGGGAAAAACACTCGCGGCGACTCCCAGGACAGACGCCCAAAACGTAACACAAATTAAAAATCCCTCACGATCAACTTCTGGAGTATGGATGTCATTTCTGGATCTTTATTCGGCTTTTTTCCGGCACCAGTTCCTGACTGATGTGGTGATGCAGCTGCTGACACAAAGGCGCAATCATACGATGTTGTCCGTGGTCACGTTGTGTGAAATCCTTGTGACATATAATTAACATGTGGGAACAAGATAACTGAGTCGTGGTGTTACAAATGTGTGGAAACGACATAAATAGCTTGTGGCCAGTCGTTAATACATGAAGAACTTAAAACATCTGTATAATGTCGGCGATTTGGGGATTTTTCATATATGTGACTGATAAAACTTCCCCCATCACTCCGATTTCACAGTTAATGCCTGTAGATGATCATATTCATCATAATTAAGAAGGAATAAATGGTTTTTACCCCCTATGTCACGCCTGATGGCGTAGAATTGTGAAATAAGAGCTTGCATTACAATTATGCGAAAAACTGCTGTATCGAAATGTCTGAATTTACGCCTCATGAAAGCATAAAAACTTTTTTGTGGTATTTGAGAGGGTTTTTTTTAAATGTAGGTGTTTCCATTGGCAGTTTATGATTGCGATATTTAGGTTTTACACAATTCCAGGTGTAATGGAAACTCAGCTACTCAAATGCTGCAGATTTGGCAGCTAAAAATCCATGATAAGATTCTTCTGCTCCATCACATCCAGGTTACAAACAGCAGGTCAAAGGCGCTGTAGCTTAGCTGGTGAAAGCGTCTGTCTCGTAAACAGGAGGTCCTGGGTTCAAATCCCAGCAGCGCCTGATGTGCAATAAACAGGCCAGCCTATGGGTCATTACCGGTAAACAGAACTGATAAAATGAATGCATTCTGCATCTTCTTATCTAAGGAATATCCAGCCAGTTCATATCTGATCTTTAAAAACACCTCCTTTCATTCTGGTTCATCTTGACATAGAGCTGAACAAATCTGATGCTGCTCAGAGATTTTTGCTCAGCACTGAAATGAAGGCATCAGAAGGTGTCTCATGTTGAAGTGTGCAGACTACGTAGGCTACAGAGTGTGCTATGTAGTCTGCACACTCCGAAGCAGCCTCCTGAAACGGTAGGCTGCTGAAATGGGACATCCTAGCAGACGAGAATTACCCATAGTGCTCCACTCTTGTTGCCTAGTAACTGCAGACTCCACAGCTGTCTAGTTACGGCTTTCTTTCCGCTGATTCCTTCAGCTACGTTGTTAGAAAAAAAAGAGAAAGAACTAATATGGAATTAGGGCTGGGCGATATACCGGTATGACGAAGTAGATATGATATTTACATGAGAGAGATATGATATTTACATATACCGTAATATCGGTATTAGCTGTGCAAATGTTTTGGTTTTATTTTCTGGTAATGACTGTACCTGACAAACTCTGACAAGAAACGGAAGTCTGGAAGTTCTGCACGGTGATTGTGCTCTGCTCCTCCCTCCCTCTCTGCCTGAGCGCAGCCGGCTGCTCCGCCCCCCCCTCACAGAAACCAACGTTCTCCCTGCACCCCCTCCCCCTCCTCAAACACCGCATTCTCACAGCTGCAGCAGCAGACAGAACTGAGACGCAGCGGTGAGCGGTGACTTTTTACAAAACAAAATAACACTTTTAAACGTCCTCACAGAAACACACTGTTAGGGCGCAATAAGGAGAGCAATCGGGTTTTATATGCGCTAGTTTTAGCGTTAGCATTTTAGCACCATGTACGTTGCTTCTTTGTGAGGTAAACGGAGATAAATGCAACTTAGTTAGTGCCACCATCCTCTGTCATCTAATATCAGACCAGCATGCAGCGTTTTAACACGTATAAGTTTCCTCTTTATGAGATACACAGAGGAATATGCAACTTTTAGCATCATTGGCCACAATTAATATGAGAATATTATCCAGTGTCTGACTCCACTTCATGCAGGTTTAACTGCAGATCATGGATTCAATAATGTTTTCATTAAGGCTCCAGCTTATAGTCGTAATTCTGTTTAGATGTTTTAAAAGCTGCTAAATTGCCATCTACAGTCTGTATGTTCTTATTCTATATACACTGGTCCATACTAGCTGATATCGGCCAGTATTGAATATCAGCTTATACATTAGATATAGGTTGTATTTTTTTTTTTTTTTGTTTTTTGTTTTTTTTTGTTCAGACCCCAATATCAGTATCGGCATCTGCCCCAAAAATCCCACATTGGTTGGGCTCTTATTTAGATACTTAAAAACAGGTGCTTGATATGAAATGAAACATCAGACCTGATATATGGAACATAATCTGGCTAGTCTCAGTCATGCATGGATCATTAGGAAAAGCTGTTCACAGAACCACAGTGCAGCTGCTTTACATCTGTAGAATAACCAACTGCTTTACATCAGATCTCTAAGAACTACCTACTTTTATTTGGGTCTTTCCTTTGAGCTGAACAAATCTGATCTCAGAGATTTTATTTTATACCAAAATCAAAAGATTAAACATTATTGCTCAGATATGTTGGCTGAAAACCACAATGAGAATCTTCCATTCCATGACCTCGAGCTTACCGACATCAAATCAAGGGCGCTGTAGCTTAGCTGGTGAAAGCGACTGTCTGGTAAACAGATGATTCTCGGTTCAAATCCCAGCAGCACCTGATGTACAAAGAACAGGACGGCCTATGGATCGTTACTGGAAGATGGAAATGTTGATACCACATTATGCATCTTCTTCTCATCTGCAAAACAGCCAGCTGTTCATATCTGGTCTTTAAAAACCACCTCATTTAATCGTGGTCTTTACATGGAGCTGAACACATCTGATCTTGCTCAGCACTGAAATGCTGAGCAAGAGTTGCTGCAGATTTGTTGGATGCAAATCCACGATGAGAATCCCCCTTTCCATGACATCCAGGTTAATGTTGGCATGGCAACGGCGCTGTAGCTTAGCTGGTGAAAGTGTTTGTCTTGTAAATGGAAGATCCAGGGTTCAAATCCCAGCAGCGCCTGTTATATCTGCAATGTTCTGTCCATTCATCATAGGGATGGGCGATACTGAAATTTTTCATGTCGATACGATACCAGTAGTTTATGGCACTTTTTCAGCGATACCGATATCGATACCGATACTTTTTGTCCTTTAAAAGAAAATCACATGATTGTTCATTTTGCTTTAATACCTTGACTGCAAGGGCAATATTAGATATAAGTAAAATCTGAGAACAGAAGTTCTGGAAAGAAACACTTTTAAAACAATGATAAATTATAGTGATGATGAAATTAAACAAAAATAGATTAAAAACGTCTTTCAGTTATCATATAACATAATATATACTAATTAAAATAATCAAATTTATTAAGTGGAAAATGTTAAAATAGAAAATATAATAGTTATATTACAAATTTACCAAAATAAAATGTACAATAACCTGCATTAAACCATGAAAGACAACAAAACATCATCATCATCATCACAAACAGTTGCAACATTATCAAGATATCCGATAGGCTACCAAAATAGGGAAGCTAGAATTTGGCTGCTTTTATCATTTCATTGCCTAAAACTCTCAGAAGTATAAACAAATTGCATGTTTCGTATCTGTACATTGGTATTGCGATACTCAAAAAAGTATCGATTCCGATATTTTGGCTGGCTGGTATCGAAGTATCGACTCCAAGGTATCGATATGCCCATCCCTAATTCATCATTGGGTCATGCCTTGAAGAAGAAGCTGTTGAAATCAACAAGTTCTAGATCTTCTTCTCATTTGTAGAACTACCACCCGTTTTATGAGATCTTTAACTCATTGACTGCCAGACCTTTTCCGAGCAGAGCTCCATATTGCCAGGATTTTTAAGCATTTTCACTGATTTTGGGAGGTCCACAGAATATTGTGTACTATGCCAATACAAACACTGAATGTACCAAAGGAAAGCTTAGACTCTCTTCTTTTATCAGAAAAAAACCATTTGTTCCTAGCTTTTTCCATTCTTTAGTAATCTGCAGTAGAACATGGGTTTGTTGCAGAGAAAATGCCTGTTTCTGACCAAAAAGCAGAGAAAACGAGCTTTGAATGCTGAGGTCCGCTTCAAGTGGAAAAGTGTCTTTGATGCCAATACTTTTATACTTTAGTAACACCTTCATCATCTGATCAGCTGTTTACTTCTATGAAACAACAAATACGACACTGAGAAAAGAGTTTTGGAGGCAAAATAATTATTTACTAGCTGAATAAGCCACAACAAGTTTGTTTCACAACATAATATTTGGCAGAAACATAGAGCAGAAACGTCTCCCTACTCCTCCCCCCTCCCTCATTCTCCTTCCACCGTAGCTTAGGTGCGCATGCAGTGCCCCCCCCCCCCCGGGAAACAACCGCGTGCTGTAGACTTACTTTGGCTTTCAGCTGCCGCACTTCGCTGCTGTATTTCCATCGTGTCTTCAATCGATCATGTCTGTCTGTCACCGATCACTTTTCCCACAAACTTTCCTCCTTCATCCACCTCCTAAACTGCTTCCATTACGACCGGTCGCCATGTTCTCTCCCCCCCCCCCCCCCAGCAGGATCCAGCACACTTCAGCCGGTTAGCTCTAACAACCGCTAACAACACAGGAAGCATCATAGAATCGCATCACTTCCTGGCAGGTTTTTTTAAAGCTTGTCTGACACCGCCATCTGCTGGATTAGATGAAAACTACCGAAAACATTATCATGAGCTCTTGGTTCTCTCTGACAAGCTCCGCCAGAGATTAAAGTAGCTCCGCCGATTAAAACCCTTAATTAACGTGGAAACACGTGATTGGCAGCCAGTGAGTTAAAAACCACCTCCTTTTATTCTGGTCTTTACATGGAGCTGAACACATCTGCTGTTGCTCAGAGATTTATAGGTTCTGAAATGAAAGCATCATAGAGTTGCTGAAGATTTGTTGGATGCAAATCCACGATGAGAATCTCCTGTTCCATCACATCCATGTTACAAGTAGTAACCAAAAGGCGCTGTAGCTTAGCTGGTGAAAGCGTCTGTCTTGTAAACAGAAGATCCTGGGTTCAAATCCCAGCAGCGCCTGATGCACAATGAACAGGCCGGCCTACGGATCATTACTGGAAGATGGAGATGTTGATATGACCACATTCTGCACCATCTTCTCATCTGTAGAACAGCCAGCCAGTTCATATCTGGTCTTTAAAAACCACCTCCTTTTATTCTGGTCTTTGCATGGAGCTGAACACATCTGCTGTTGCTCAGAGATTTATAGGTTCTGAAATGAAAGCATCATAGAGTTGCTGAAGATTTGTTGGATGCAAATCCACGATGAGAATCTCCCGTTCCATCACATCCAGGTTACAGTTAGCACCCAAAAGGCGCTGTAGCTTAGCTGGTGAAAGCGTCTGTCTCGTAAACAGAAGATCCTGGGTTCAAATCCCAGCAGCGCCTGATGCACAATGAACAGGCTGGCCTATGGATCATTACTGGAAGATGGAGATGTTGATATGACCACATTCTGCACCATCCTCTCATCTGTAGAACAGCCAGCTAGTTCATATCTGGTCTTTAAAAACCACCTCCTTTTATTCTGGTCTTTGCATGGAGCTGAACACATCTGCTGTTGCTCAGAGATTTATAGGTTCTGAAATGAAAGCATCATAGAGTTGCTGAAGATTTGTTGGATGCAAATCCACGATGAGAATCTCCTGTTCCATCACATCCATGTTACAAGTAGTAACCAAAAGGCGCTGTAGCTTAGCTGGTGAAAGTGTCAGAAGGTCCTGGGTGCAAATCCCAGAAGTACCTGATATATGGAACATAATCTGGCTAGTCTCAGTCATGCATGGATCATTAGGAAAAGCTGTTCACAGAACCACACAGCAGCTGCTTTACATCTGTAGAATAACCAACTGCTTTACACCAGATCTCTAAGAACCAACTACTTTTATTTGGGTCTTTCCTTTGAGCTGAACAAATCTGATCTCAGAGATTTTACTTTATACTAAAATGAAAAGATTAAACATTATTGCTCAGATATGTTGGCTGAAAACCACAATGAGAATCTTCCATTCCATGTCATCGAGCTTACTGACACCAAGTCAAGGGCGCTGTAGCTTAGCTGGTGAAAGCGACTGTCTCGTAAACAGGAGATCCTGGGTTCAAATCCCAGCAGCGCCTGATGTACAGTCAACAGGCCAGCCTATGGATCATTACTGGAAAACAGAACTGATAAAATGAACACATTCTGCATCTTCTTATCTAAAGAATATCCAGCCAGTTCATATCTGATCTTTAAAAACCACCTCCTTTCATTCTGGTTCATCTTGACATAGAGCTGAACAAATCTGATGCTGCTTAGAGATTTTTGCTCAGCACTGAAATGAAGGCATCAGAAGGTGTCTCATGTTGAAGTGTGCAGACTACGTAGGCTACAGAGTGTGCTATGTAGTCTGCACACTCCGAAGCAGCCTCCTGAAACGGTAGGCTGCTGAAATGGGACATCCTAGCAGACGAGAATTACCCAAAGTGCTCCACTCTTGTTGCCTAGTAACTGCAGACTCCGCAGCTGTCTAGTTACGGCTTTCTTTCCGCTGATTCCTTCAGCTACGTTGTTAGAAAAAAAAAGAGAAAGAACTAATATGGAATGCATTTTATTACTTTTCATTTATCTGTCGTTACCTGAACGTGGACACCCCATTGTAGTGATCTCAAGCCCAAAGGTCTCAGCAAAAGGATACACACATCTAACCAAATATGCTTTGGAACACATACTGATTGATAAAGGCCACATTTGGATGTAAAACAGACGTCCCAAGGAGGAATTTTGCTCAGAGAAGGACCTTCTCTGAGGAATCACTAATTTACGGTCCTGAGTGCAACTCAGGAGAGGACCTGCATTTTGGTAAAACAAACAAAGGCCAATTGGTGAACTTTGAACCCATCCTCCAAGCTTGGAGATACTCCTTCACAGTATTTACGACCTGCTATAAATTGGTTCCTTATAGCCAATTTTGTAATGTGTTCTCAACATTCAAGAACTGTTTTATATTATCAGGAAAGTAAGCTCATGTTAATCTCATGATGAAGACTTTTCTTTTGATATGCAACATGACATACTTTGGTGATTAGAAACTAGATGTTTCTTCCCCAAATTCACATCACATGCATTCCAGGATTTGCTGCATAAAGGTGAAGAAAGAGACACTTTACCCAACTGCTGAAATCCACTTTATGTTAGAAATGGACTTCCTCATATCAAATGATGTCTAACATGTATTTTCTTTACAGGAATCTTAAATCATCAAGATTAATCCTGTTTTATCTGTTTAACTGATTTGTTTATTCAATGTCTTTCTTTATTCATATAATTCAGATCTTTGCTTTATTTTATTTTATTGTGTTCATTTGATTTCATCATGTCTGAATAATTGATCCATTTTCCCTTTCTTTAAGCCCAGTCGTGATGATTAACTTTGTGTTTACATCGCTTTGTAACTATATTTTTCACATCTGTAGAACGGCCATCTGATTCTCTCTAGGAGATTTTACTTTATACCAAAATAAAAGCATTTATGGAACATAATCTGGCTAGTCCCAGTCATGCATGGATCATTAGCAAAAGATAAAGCAGTTCACAGAACCACACTCTACAGCTGCTTCACATCTGTAGAACAACCAACTACTCTCCATCAGATCTCCAAAGACCACCTACTTTTACTTTGGTCTTTCCTTGGAGCTGAACAAATCTGATCCGTCTAAGAGATTTTACTCTATTTTACTGGATTTACTCGTGCAAATCCACGATGAGACTCCCGTTCCATCACATCCAGGTTACAGTTAGCAACCAAAAGGTGCTGTAGCTTAGCTGGTGAAAGCGTCTGTCTTGTAAACAGAAGATCCTGGGTTCAAATCCCAGCAGTGCCTGATGCACAATGAACAGGCTGGCCTATGGATCATTACTGGAAGATGGAGATGTTGATATGACCATATTCTGCACCATCTTCTCATCTGTAGAACAGCCAGCTAGTTCATATCTGGTCTTTAAAAACCACCTCCTTTTATTCTGGTCTTTGCATGGAGCTGAACACATCTGCTGTTGCTCAGAGATTTATAGGTTCTGAAATGAAAGCATCATAGAGTTGCTGAAGATTTGTTGGATGCAAATCCACGATGAGAATCTCCCGTTCCATCACATCCAGGTTACAAGTAGTAACCAAAAGGCGCTGTAGCTTAGCTGGTGAAAGTGTCTGTCTGGTAAACTGAAGATTCTGGGTTCAATACCTGCAGGATACAATTCAGTGCACTGAAAGTACCAGGATGTTCCCTAATCACGGCCAAAAACGAAGTGCAGAATGAAGCACACTACTCGCACTAAATGGACGCCATCTTGTGAACGTGGAGGAAGAGGCGGGACTTTCAAACTGCTTTCAGAGCTGAATAATGGTGATGAATGACGCGGTGGCGACCCCTGCTGCATCGGAGGCAGTATTGTACTTGATTTAAGTAACGTTTATGAAATGATTTAGACATAATCACTCATGTATATTGTGGCTACCAAGCTGTTCACTCCCTGATGACCGTTATGATCTGGTCGTGTGTTTGAGGCTGCGGTTATACCGGCTCAGCAGAGTTAGCTCAGGTTAGCGGTTAATGCTAGTCCGTCACTTCCTGTAAGTGCAGCGCTCTGTTTGGGTCAGCATTTAGCAACAATAGTGTGCACTACAGACGAAGTACACAGTGCGCACTATGCCCTGAATTCCAGTGCACTCAGGAAAGTGCGTGAGATTACACGCATCATGTCGTAGTTCTGCCTGTTTGCTGACTCCAGCTGGTTTCCGTCACTCTGCTCCCAGCTTGTCTGGGATTGAACCAACTAAAGTGTTTCACTCAGGAAGCTGCTCACTGAGCTCGAACAATGTCAGTTCTGTCCAGGCAGCGGAGTGGCCTACTTTCCCAGAGCCATTCACACTGACCCACATGCACGTCCCACACAGTGTCCACATTTTCCAGCAGGCTGCGTCCACATCTGCAGGATTCTCCTCAGTTTCATCACAGGCAGGAATCCTGCTGCTTCACAAGCTGATCAGCTGTCACAGCCAGAAATGTTCAACACCGCGTTTAAAGTTGATCCCAGCCAGAAAGCAGGAGGCGGAGGAAGAGGAGGCAGTCAGCCACGGAGACTGCTGGCATCTCTGCAGAGCTTCATGTCTTCTGCAGCTCATTTTACGCTCCTCTGATTTCACTTCTGATTCTGCATCTTCTCGTGCTCACTTTCTTTTCCTTTGTTGTTGTTTTGCTTTTATTTTCTTTTGCT
Organism: Atherinomorus stipes; assembly: GCA_023101725.1. Taxonomy (NCBI): domain Eukaryota; kingdom Metazoa; phylum Chordata; class Actinopteri; order Atheriniformes; family Atherinidae; genus Atherinomorus; species Atherinomorus stipes. The sequence goes on along the minus strand of JALJCO010011097.1, from coordinate 184,441 downwards.
CATTTTGAATCTCTCTGAATTTCGGTTGCAGTCATGTCTTTATAAAGCTTTTAAATCTCTCTTTAGTATAACTTCATTTGTGGTTGAGGTCACATTTAGAGTCCTATTATTTTTCTCTGTTCATGAGTTAGTTTTAATTAATTTAGTTTTATTTAACCAGGAAGCTGTGTGAAGAAGGCTCGCTACCGCAGTCAACACATGACTTCAGAGCAGCTAAATGAGATCGTAATAATGTTTTAAATGAACCAAAGAGACCAAGTTACAGAGCTTTACGGTGTCCCAGAGGGAACCAGACCAATAACAATAATTCATAATAATATATTACAGCTATTTATTGAATCAGTAAACTACTCAGATATGATGGGAGTTTAATCAGGATAGTTTTGCAAACTAAAATGAGCCTGTGATCATAGGATTTTTTAAAAAATATTTTAAACATTTTTTAAAAATATATATGACACACAGTCATCCTCAAAATTATTCATACCCTCTCATTAAATAAGAAAAAAATTAGTCGCCACCAGAATAAGTTGAAATTGAACCAAATTTTATGGAAATCATGACATTAATTTTAAATTGTATTAGCAAGCAAAAATATTAAAACTAAACAAAAATAAAAACAAGTAAACAAGCATGATGGTGTCCTGCACTAAAATGTTGCTGATTAACACTTTGAGGCAATCACTGCAATCAGGTGTTTCTGTAACGTCCAATCAGACGTCCGCACCTGTTGACAGGTATGTTGGTCCATGTTCATGAGCGAGGTGCTCTAACTGGTCTGGGACAGTTTGGTTTGTTTGTTTTTTAAAAATTATTCTCTTCATCTTCAATTCAAAAGCAATATTTTATTTCACTAAACTGTAATTTTGTAAATTCTTATTTATTATCACTTTTTTAAGTTTCTTGTTATTTAGTTATCTGAATTTAGCATTTTCTTTAGTTGGAGGGTATGAATAATTTTGAGGACGACTGTATATATGTTATATACAGTGGGTACGGAACATTTTCAGACCCTTTAAACTTTTCACTCTTTGTTTCATTGCAGCCATTTGCCAAAATCAAAAAAGTTAATTTTATTTCTCATGAATGTACACTCAGCACCCATCTTGACAGAAAAAAACAGAAATGCAGAAATTTTTGCAAATTCATTAAAAACAATCAAACAAACTGAAATATTACATGATCACAAGTATTCAGACCCTTTAGTATTCAGGTCATTAGAATTCCAAGCAGCTTTCCGGTTAATATTGTATGTTTAATGTCTTACATTTAGAAAACTCTGCTGTAGAATGTCCGGTTCCACCTGCAATGCATCTTGGGATAGGATAAGCCATGAAGGATACACGGGACCGTCCTTAAAATCTGGGGAAATAAGGCCGCATTTGCAGGAGCCTTGAACCTGGACTGTCTTGAGGGCATTGCTGTGACGTAAGCGTCCTTCAAATCCGTGCTTGGAAGGATGCAGCCCTCAGATCTGGATACAGCGAGAGTCTGGACCTCCTGATGGACCAGCTCAGGCCCTGCAGGAAGGTCGCCAGAGCTGCAGAACCTGCTCAGACGGGGAGGGACAGGACGTTTTCTGCCCTGTAACGGAGGTGGAGCTGTGGATCTGGACTGTATCACACACACTGAGGGACCAGCAGCAACAGTAGATGTGAACTGAGACGGCAGAGCAACTGATAGGATGTGCGTGTGCACGTGTGCACGTGTGCGTGTGCGCGCGTGCGTGCGTGCGCGGGGCTAAAAACAGCGACCTCCTGTCAGCAGCTGCAGCCGCCTCGCTGCAGGCCGTGCGAGCACTGCCGGGCTGGCTGCAGCGATAAGGACGAGCTCGGTGCTGGCAGCAGATTATTCCACTCGGATCACCTTCACGCTGAAATGAAGTCCTGCTGGCTGAGACGCTGCTTCTGCGGCGCAAACGTTGCCTCTGTGGTTCAGCGATAACCACAGTCACTTGACGTGACCGATTGAAGTCATCTGACACCTTGATGCCGTCCTTTTGCTCTCATTTTGCATCTCTCTGTTGCCATTTTGCATGATTTTCGGATCATTCTCCTTCCGTCTGTGGGTGTTTTGCCTCTGCTTTGTGTCCACACTGGGTCTGAAATCCATCCGTACACCACCAAACTCCCGGGGACGTCACTGAACCCCAGACCAGTGTCGTATCTCTGCAGCTCCGGGGTGTCTCTGGGATCCCCTGACCAGGCTGTAACCGGATGCAGGAGGACCAGGAGCTCTCCGAGCGCCTCGTCAGCGCGCTGCGTTACAGCAGGAGTCGAGTTACCGGCGATCGGCTTTCACGCAGGCCATGAAACTTTACGACAGCAGCTCAGAGACGCTCAGCTGTCTCCGGACGACACAGACTGACAGCAGACAGGAGCTGAACCACAACAGTACACATGAATATCAGCAGCGAGGGTGGAAGACATCATTAAAGCTGAATCTGATGAGACTCAGCCTCAGATTTCTAAAATCTACTTCATATTCTACTAAAAGAGCTCCAGATCAGGCAGCGCGGACGACCGAGCTTCCAGCTGAAATAAGGTTCCGTTCCACAGCCATGAAAAGCAAATACTGTCCTGCACCGACACCCTGGTGCAGCAGCATCACGCTACCATGACAACCAGCCCTACCTTGCAGTGCAGTACCCCACCCTGCAGCAGAAATCAATCAGTTCAGAAACTTTCAATTGCTACTATGTTGCTAAGAGACCTCTATTTAGACCTGGAGATGATGATGAAGACACTTCCTGTCAAACTTTCCACCAATCAGAGAGCTTAAATTAACGGTAACGTCCAATCAGGAGCAGCTAAATATCAACAAGTGAGCAGAAAGTTCTATGTGTGTCTGAAAAGAAGAAAAATAATGATCTTCTATGTCTGGAATAAAGAAAGAAGAGCTTTCTGATGATGAGGAGGAGCTGGTTTGTGAGGATAGAAGGTAAATAGAAGCAGAAATAACTGGAAATGAGGAAACATGGAAACATGGAAATAGTTTCTGTTGTGTTTGTTTCAATGCCTGAAAGCCGAGATGGAGAGATGATATGCAGATGAGGAAAGATTCACTGTTGATCTGGGTGTTAAACTTACAATCTCTTTAAAATTCCTTTCAAAGCAAAACATTCTACATCTACATGGCATTCCTGGAGCATAACTACTTGCTAGAAGATGAACAGAATGGCTTTGGCAGAGCGAGAGCCTGTATAGATCATATACATACAGAATGTACTGTAACTTGAAATAGGATCCAAGAAAATAGATCAACTTTTGCATGTTTTGTTGATTTTCAAAAGGCCTTTGATTGTGTTAATAGAGACCTTCTTGCAGTTAGTCTTCTTAAAATGGGAATTAATGGAAAGTTCTACTCTGCCATTCAGGCTATTTATGACACACCTTTAGCTTGTGTTAAGGTAAATGAATATTATACTGATTGGTTCCCCATATCTACAGGAGTGAGGCAAGGTGATCCCTTATCTCCAACCTTGTTTGCTATTTTTATTAATGATTTAGCGAAAGAAATAAAGAAGCTGGGGGTGGGAGTAACATGTGGGAAAGTAAAACTGAGCACTTTGCTTTATGCAGATGACATTATTTTTATGGCAGAAAATGAAAATGACCTGCAGAAAATGTTAACGTGCTGATGCCTGGTGTAAGAGATGGCGGCTTTGTATTAATCCAAAGAAGACGGAGATAATGGAATTTAGAAAACCTGCTATGAAGAGAAGTGAATTTCAGTTTTGCTTCAGCAATAACAAACTTGAATTCACAAATCAGTATAAATATCTCGGCCTTTTCCTTGATGAACACATGTCGTTTTTATATGGGACGGCAGTTTTGGCAGATTCTGCTAGTAGCTCTGGGAAGTATTATCGGGAAAACAAAGACCTTGGGAAACATGGGTTATGCTACATACTCCCAGTTATACCAGTCATGTGTTTCCTATTCTTGACTATTCTTCTGGAACTTGGGGATTTAGAGACTTTAATAAAAGTATTAATGTGCATAATAGGGCAATAGGGGTTCACAAGTTTGTTCCCGTTGCTGCTGCTACTGGTGACATGGGATGGGTGCCAAGTGAAGTCCGGTGGAGCGTAAATATGGTAAAGTTATGGAACAGACTGCTTGACCCACCAGATAATAGAATGGCGAGTGAGTTTTTTATGTGGGATCTCTCAATAGAAGGGGAATGGGCATCAGAGATGTTTCGTCTTCTTCAGGAGTACGGGCTTGGACATCATCTCTACATCCACAAGATGAGGGTGGATGTGGAGGTGTTCAGGGAACGTGCCCTGACGAAGTATAACACTAAGTGGATGGAAGAAATTAATTTTAAACCAAAACTACGTACATATTGTCTGTTTAAAAATGTGTTTAAGTGTGAGAGATATGTTATGTATGATTTGTCCAAAAGCCAGAGATGTCGGTGTGCACAGTTCCGCTCTGGGATACTACCATTACATATTGAAACTGGACGTTACTCCGGAACAGAAGAAGATCAGAGATTATGTTATTACTGTTCTATGATGATTTAAGAAAAAATCGTTCTTACAAAGTATCTACACATGTGAGCACGTATGCTGATGGTGAGATAATCAAATGGCTTTTTGATAATCATGTATTTGCTTTATCTAATTATACATAAAGCCTGGCAAAGAAGACAACAGGTAACGTACGTATAGACAGCCTTGATGACGGATAAGGCTCATATTGTTTCTGACTGTAGATATATTGTTTACCGTTTCTGGACTTTTGTGTTAATGTGGTGAGTGTCAGTGTGATGATATGGATAATGTGTCTGAATAATCCCATATGGGATGGGCTGTATAACATCCAGACACGAAAATAAAAAATTCATTCATTCATTCATTCATTCATTCATTCATTCATTCATTCATTCATTCATTCATTCATTCATTCTCTCTGAAGGGAAGCCAAAGTTCTGCATCGCCTTGAAGCAAACATTGGATGGTTGATGGATGCTCAGGCAACATAAACAGGCGCTGTAGCTTAGCTGGTGAAAGCGTCTGTCTCGTAAACAGAAGATCCTGGGTTCAAATCCCAGCGGCGCCTGATATATCTGAAATAATCTGTCCAATTGGAATACTATCTAGATTATCAGCTTCATGCAAAAGGTAAAGCCATCCTCAGAAGCTGATTCTTAGCTGTAGAACAACCAGCCAGTTTAAACCAGATCTCTGCAAACCATGTCCTTTCATTCTGACCTTTGCTTGGAGCTGAACAAATATCTCAGAGATTTCACTCTTTGATCTGCTGGTGTTTCTAGAAAGTTCTGGTTGGTCTTTATGGTTCTATATCTATTGATACATTCATTTACATCATTTTAACCTCATAATCTGACAACTGAGGCTGAACTGGAACATGATGTCTGGATGCTGACTGGGATTAAAGGTTCTGATGCAGACTGGGATTAAAGGTTCTGATGCTGACTGGGATTAAAGGTTCTGATGTAGACTGGGAATAAAGGTTCTGATGCTGACTGGGATTAAAGGTTCTGATGCTGACTGGGATTAAAGTTTCTGATGCTGACTGGGATTAAAGGTTCTGATGCTGACTGGGATTAAAGGTTCTAATGCTGACTGGGATTAAAGGTTCTGAAGCAGACTGGGATTAAAGGCTCTAGATGCTGACTGGGATTAAAGGTTCTAGATGCTGACTGGGATTAAGGGTTCTGATTCTGACTGGGATTAAAGGTTCTGATTCTGACTGGGATTAAAGGTTCTGATGCTGACTGGGATTAAAGGTTCTGATGCTGACTGGGATTAAAGGTTCTAGATGCTGACTGGGATTAAATGTTCTGAAGCAGACTGGGATTAAAGGTTCTGATGCTGACTGAGATTAAAGGTTCTGATGCTGACTAGGGATTAAAGGTTCTGATGCTGACTGGGATTAAAGGTTCTGATGCTGACTGGGATTAAAGGTTCTAATGCTGACTGGGATTAAAGGTTCTGAAGCAGACTGGGATTAAAGGTTCTGATGCTGACTGAGATTAAAGGTTCTGATGCTGACTAGGGATTAAAGGTTCTGATGCTGACTGGGATTAAAGGTTCTGATGCTGACTGGGATTAAAGGTTCTAATGCTGACTGGGATTAAAGATTCTGAAGCAGACTGAGATTAAAGGTTCTGAAGCAGACTGAGATTAAAGGTTCTGAAGCAGACTGGGAATAAAGGTTCTGATGCTGACTGAGATTAAAGGTTCTGATGCTGACTAGGGATTAAAGGTTCTGATGCTGACTGAGATTAAAGGTTCTGATGCTGACTGAGATTAAAGGTTCTGATGCTGACTGGGATTAAAGGTTCTGATGCTGACTGGGATTAAAGGTTCTGATGTAGACTGGGAATAAAGGTTCTGATGCTGACTGGGATTAAAGGTTCTGATGCTGACTGGGATTAAAGTTTCTGATGCTGACTGGGATTAAAAGTTCTGATGCTGACTGGGATTAAAGGTTCTAATGCTGACTGGGATTAAAGGTTCTGAAGCAGACTGGGATTAAAGGCTCTAGATGCTGACTGGGATTAAAGGTTCTGATGCTGACTGGGATTAAGGGTTCTGATTCTGACTGGGATTAAAGGTTCTGATTCTGACTGGGATTAAAGGTTCTGATGCTGACTGGGATTAAAGGTTCTAGATGCTGACTGGGATTAAAGGTTCTGAAGCAGACTGGGATTAAAGGTTCTGATGCTGACTGAGATTAAAGGTTCTAGATGCTGACTGGGATTAAAGGTTCTGAAGCAGACTGGGATTAAAGGTTCTGATGCTGACTGAGATTAAAGGTTCTGAAGCAGACTGGGATTAAAGGTTCTGATGCTGACTGAGATTAAAGGTTCTGATGCTGACTGGGATTAAAGGTTCTGATGCTGACTAGGGATTAAAGGTTCTGATGCTGACTGGGATTAAAGGTTCTGATGCTGACTGGGATTAAAGGTTCTAATGCTGACTGGGATTAAAGATTCTGAAGCAGACTGAGATTAAAGGTTCTGAAGCAGACTGAGATTAAAGGTTCTGAAGCAGACTGGGAATAAAGGTTCTGATGCTGACTGAGATTAAAGGTTCTGATGCTGACTAGGGATTAAAGGTTCTGATGCTGACTGAGATTAAAGGTTCTGATTCTGACTGAGATTAAAGGTTCTGATGCTGACTGGGATTAAAGGTTCTGATGCTGACTAGGGATTAAAGGTTCTGATGCTGACTGGGATTAAAGATTCTGATGCTGACTGGGATTAAAGGTTCTGATGCTGACTAGGGATTAAAGGTTCTAGATGCTGACTGGGATTAAAGGTTCTAGATGCTGACTGGGATCAAAGGTTCTAGATGCTGACTAGGGATTAAAGGTTCTGAAGCAGACTGGGATTAAAGGTTCAGTTTTTATCGGAGACCTGTAGCTCAGGTGGAAGAGCAGTCGTATTTCAGCCGGGGGGTTGGGGGATTGATTCCAGGCTTCTCTAGACTTCATGCCAAAGTGTCCTTGGGCAGGACACTGAACCCCACGTTGCTGGCGATCGGCTTTCACGCAGACCGTGAAACTTTACGACAGCAGCTCAGCTATCGGGTGTGAATGTGTGTGACTGGGTGAATGCAACCTGTAGTGTAAAGCACTTTGAGTGGTCATTATGACTAGAAAATCACTATATACCAGTAAGTACAGTCTATTTACAGGCTGGTTGTGATGTTTAAATCAAGAAAACAGGTGTAAACCAGACAGAAATGAGTTGGCTGTTAACTCAGTGAAGAAACATCTTCATTGTGAGCGATCAGTCTGGAAACAAACAGCAGTGAACCTTTAAAACCAGACTCTTCTGTGTGACTGTTTTCATTAATCCACCGCTGCTCTACTTCTGCTGCCGACCGTTTGGCTCACACATCCAAGGCTCGGAGGACAAACAACATCAACCTGATTTTCTGTTTAAAGATCCAAAATAGCTTCACATACATTATCAGTGTCATACTGATCTTCCTGGAGCTCCCAGCAGCGAGGTTAATCCCTCCTCTTCATCACTGCTATGAAGCACAGAGCTCAGACGGGACTCCATCCATCCAGCGAGCAGGGCTGCTGCCATCATGGCGGCTGATTATCTCCACACGGCGCCCAGCGTGGAGACGGAGCAAGCGTTCAGTGTTTGAGTCCTCTGTGATTCCTGTTTCTATCATTAGGAGTTAAAGTATTTTCAGCTGAACGTGTAGACAGCTCAGCGCAGGCTGATGACTCATATCAGAGTATTTATAGATGATCTGAACTTCATCAGACTGCAGTTAACCACTCAGATGCTCTGGAGGGCTTTCAGAGGACAGGAAACCGTTCAGGTGGGATCAGACCACAAACATCATCTCCGCAGAAGTCCAGAAAGTTCTGTCATTTATCAACAGAAACTTTACTTAAAGCAGTGATGACACAGCAGTTAAAAACTAGTTTATGTTGTTGGCATTACTGCATATGTAAATACTCCAAAGAAAAAAACGTCATTTTTTACAGCGGAGTATTGTTTTGAAACGCCAGACCTCACTTCCTCAGTAATACAGTTGGGTGCGGTGATGATATGGAGCTTTACCCGGAGACCACGTTGACTTCATTTTGATTGGCTACACCTTATTTGGCTATGACCTTATTTGGAGAATCTAGGTCAAGCTGCGGTCGGAGTTTGCTAAAGGCTAACTGCTAGCAACATGGGCACTTCAGACAGTGAGCTACATTTATCAGACAAGACAGCATTTAGAAAATAAATAAACTTACAGGTAATGACAAGGTTGTGGCCCCCTCCCTCAGTGTTGCTGCAGAAGTTTGCTTTTAGATCCATTTGTTTGAAAACCCAGACCTGACTGCACAGAAGTTACTACTAGCTCCATACACGAAGCTGAATCAGACAGGGAGGGGAGGGGGGAGCGGACGGTGCATAGACCGTTAGAAGAGGGGGGGGGGTGTTCCACTAACTACTTGATAGTGTGCTCTAATTGGAGCAATTAAATTACGTAGAATGATGGAACTACGTAGAATGATGGAACTACGTAGAATGATGGAACTACGTAGAATGATGGAACTACGTAGAATGATAGAACTACGTAGAATGATAAGCTGCTGTCTGATTCAACTGTTTCTGAGCAGAGAGACAAAGCTGACAGACCATAAACAGGAACTTTGATTCTCACTCTGGACATTCACATGACCTCATCAGTGCACAACAGATCATATTATACACCCAAAACCCCAGAAAAGTGAAATTTGATGTCACGGCACCTTTAACAAACAGGAGTCCAAGAAAGTCACTATCAACTTCACTGATAGAAACAAACAGAATCTGATGCAGCAACACTCAGTCAAAGTCAAAAATACCCAGTAACCTGCTCCCAGAAGCTTCTCCAGTTCCAGGACTGGGATTTAAAACGTCTTTCCAACAAGGATGGGTCCAGTTTGATCCAAACTCCAGCACAGAATCATCATCAAAGATCATCAGAGTTTTGGTCTGTCAGCATCTACGGAGGAAAATGTCAGGATTCAAGAAGACAGACTGCTGGAAGCTCAAGTCCGTTGTGACCTCCACTGCATCTTTTTAGATATACTTTATTAATCCCAATTAGAGAGTCAATTCTCTGCATTTAACCCATCTCAGGTTGAACCTGAGAGCAGTGTGCAGCTAATTAAAGCGCCCGGCGAGCAGTTGGTGGGGGTTAAGGACTAGGGATGTGCCGGTGTCCGGTTTCAAGGTATACCACAGTATAAAAACGTAGCGGTATGAAAACCATTACATTTTCTGTCATACCTTCATACCTTGACCGCGGTATGATCTTTATTCTGTCTTATAAAACACAGGGAGAGAGTACAAGTCAGGCGTACGCCGCCTGTCCCGACGCACACTCCCAGTCAGGATCTGAAATTAACACTCACCAGGCGCCAAATGCGACTACATTTTCCGTTTATCTTCATTTCAATAGTGGATTTCTTTTTCGTGTTGTTCTGCTGTCTACCTGTATGAACGACACGCATGTACACAGACAGACACAAACACGCACACGTGACACGAGAAGACCACCCTCTACGTTACTCCCGTTAACTAACAACTCGCGTTTAGTTCAGGCTGATGAAGTAGCGCGAACATGTGGAGATTGTTAGCAGGAGGCAGCCTTCCAAAAGAGAAAACAACTGGAGAGTAAACCAGCAGGATTTATCGCCAACCAGAAAGTTCAGTGAGAAGTGGCGCTTCCCCAGCTGCACTCTGTCTGGGTCCGCTCCATTTACTGCCCGGGCCACTGAGTAGCGAGTCGGGCGGGTGAAGTTTTCACTGTCATCCGCTCAGATCCAACGGCGTGTTGTTTGGGCTGGGCGATTATGGCCAAAAATAAATATCACAATCTATTGAGCAGTTCACCTCGGTAACTGGGCGATAAACCTACCTATAAACCAGCCAAAACAGACAAAAAATACTTTCTTTTCATTTTATTTTAACAGATATTCTGCCTTAACTGGAACTTCACGTGACTTCTTGTTTGGCAGATAGATTAACAGGTTCCGTAATAAACACCCAGTAGATGTTTGGGACATGAGAAGTACTATGAAACTGATATACAATCATACAAATATACAAATTAATTAATGAATTATTAATTATTGAATTGATTAACTCAAAGAGTTAGATTCTTATTTACATATGAGCAAATATTACTTTGTGTCCATGAAAATCAGTGCTGAGTCTCCCATTAAATTCACACACGACTACCTATTAGCATGAATGCTAACTTAACATTGAAAAACCCATAGACAGGGTAACGCAATTAGCATCGCTACCGTTATCATAACGTTTAACACAAACAACGTTCCTTCAAACGTTTATCACTTTACACTGACATCAAATTAACGTCACTGATCATTTACAGACATATGTTGTACAGAAAACTTGCAAAAGATGATGAAAAACACGAAGCTCCAGTGCAGGAATGTCACGTTACAAGAAACTACGGTGAGTTTAAGAGAACAAAAACGTCCCGTGTGGCAATTCCACTGCCGGCTTTCTTAAAGGGGCCGCAGCACCGAACATACCGACATGGGAAAAAATGACGTCGGTTATTGCTGTGGATGTCGGTGTCGGTAAATTTTCGGTTTATCGCCCAGCTCTAGTTGACGTATGAATTTTATTTAAGCTCAAACTGCTTTACACTGTCATTGTCCAGTACAGCAAACAAAATGGTTGCAGACTTAAAACTTTATTATGAACTTTTATTCTTTTACGATCAACTTCGCTCTTGTTTTGTTGAAGCATCTTTTTACCTGCAAACGTTTTCCTTCCATTTAAGCAGCAAAAGATTGTGAAAGAGGTTAAATTCACGTCTTGCCAATGCCAACGCCATTAAACACCAAAGGAGGAAGTACAGATGTTCCAATAAAGGGCATTGTTCAACCAAAATAAGTCGTTTTATTTACCCAGACACTTAAAAACAATATTTAAGAGCGTAGTCATGATACCATGGTATACCGTGATATTTTAGCTCAAGGTTATACCGTCAGAATTTCATACCGGCACATGCCTATTAAGGACCTTGCTCAAGGGTCCACAGTGGTTCGCTTGAGCGTTGTGTCGGGGACTCAAACCCGTGTCTGCCGCGCCAAAGCCCACATTACCTCAACGCTACCCACTTTTATTCATTTCACCGAAATTTATCCAGGTAACTTCCACTGAGACACGCAGGAGGACCACTTCACCCAACATCGTCTCTACAGACAGTGGGAGGAAGCTGGAGAACCCAGAGAGAACCATAGAAAACCAAAGAGAACCAGAGGAGGGAACCAAGGAGAACCCAGAGGGAACCAGAGAGAACCAGAGAACCAGAGAGAACCCAGAGAACCAAAGAGGGAACCAAGCAGAACCCAGAGAGAACCTAAGAGAAACTAGAGAACCAAAGAGAACCCAGAGGGAACCAGAGAGAACCAGAGAACCAGAGAGAACCTGAGAGAACCAGAAAGAACCAGAGAACCAAAGAGAACCCAGAGAGAACCAGAGAGAACCAGAGAACCAGAGAGAACCTGAGAGAACCAGAAAGAACCAGAGAACCAAAGAGAACCCAGAGAGAACCAGAGAGAAACCAGAGAACCAAAGAGAACCCAGAGAGAACCAGAGAGAAACCAGAGAACCAAAGAGAACCCAGAGGGAACCAGAGAGAACCAGAGAACCAGAGAGAACCTGAGAGAACCAGAAAGAACCAGAGAACCAAAGAGAACCCAGAGAGAACCAGAGAGAAACCAGAGAACCAAAGAGAACCCAGAAGGAATCTGAGAAAACCAGAGAGGACATCAGCATCCATGGGGGCCATCAGCGTCCATGGAGGACATCAGCGTCCATGGAGGACATCAGCATCCATGGAGGACATCAGCGTCCATGGAGGACATCAGCATCCATGGAGGACATCAGCGTCCATGGAGGACATCAGCATCCATGGAGGACATCAGCGTCCATGGAGGACATCAACGTCCATGGAGGCCATCAGCATCCATGGAGGACATCAGCGTCCATGGAGGACATCAGCGTCCATGGAGGACATCAGCGTCCATGGAGAACATCAGCATCCATGTAGGACATCAGCGTCCATGGAGGACATCAGCATCCATGGAGGACATCAGCGTCCATGTTACATTTCATCCAGCTTCTATGTCACAAAAGTGAGACAGGTGTCATGTTTCTGTGCCGGAGACGGATATCTGAGACCAGATCTGCGCTTCATCAGACAAAGAAGTCTTTGCGCAGCAGCCGGAAACGTCACTAAATGAGATTTCCTGAGCAGCGTTCCCTGGTGTGCGGAACCTTATTTCTCCAGTTTGAACGTAAATAGACCTCGAGGGATGTTTGTGTTGAAATCACAAACATGCGCTACCTTCAAGGTGGCGTCTTTTCCGTAAACGAAAGCAACCTCGATTCAGGAAAGAGTCTGCGAGCTCGGTAAGTTGGTGATCCATGAGCTAGGGAACCTCAGTGAGGGGGATTATTTTTGCATACAAACCCAGATGCCCCATCACCGAGGCAGGAAACCTGAGAGGCGAAACCCAGGGCCAAAAACAGAAGCGTGGCTCAGCACTCAGCCCTGATTTCCAAGCAAGATTCTCCTGCACCTCCAGCTCTGGAAAAACACAAGAGTGTAGCAACGCTGCAATCAGCCAGACGTCTTTCTAGGACTTTCCTAGTAAATACTGACTTCCTCGTGCTGGACTACAGCAAAGCTGAGCAGCAGTTCCATCACATTCAGCCGGAGCTGAAATCTGAGGCAGAAACTGTCTGGATGAGGAACGAAGCAGGAAGTTCAAAGCTGGTAAAGGTGGTGTTTGCAGAGAACGCTGCAGCTGTGGGTGGAGGCGGACCGATGGCATGACGGGGGCAGCAGACAGAGCCAGAGAGAGAGGAAGCTCCTCATCAGCTGTTCCTGGATGAATGAACCTCTCCTCACCATGTGTGTGTGTGAACAGCTGTTAAATGCCATTATGCTGCTCTAACAGATACAAGTCGCACTGGTAAACCTATAATAGGAACGTCTGACTGCAATGACTTAATGTGCTTTTATGATTTGGAGAAAATGGGCTGTATGGGACGTTTATATGGAGCTTTTATGATTTGGAGAAAATGGGCTGTATGGGACGTTTATATGGAGCTAAATCAGCGCCATAATGTTTGTTAATTAGATAAATATTTCAAATTGAAAAAAATGTAAACTGGAAATGAAAGTCATGCTTTTACTGTCAACTTTGAAAAAACTATAATTGGATTTAAAATAAAATAAAATGTGTACAATTTTTATAAAAAATTAGATTTTCATGGGATTTCATTTTTGTATTTTTCTAAATAAACTTTTGTGGTGAATGTCATATTCTCTGCAGTTAGTCGTTCTCAAAATTATTCATAACCTCCAAAGAAAAGGCTAAATTCATAAATTCATAATAGTAATTCAAATAACAGGAAACCAAAGAAACTAATAATAAATAAAAATTGACAAAATCATAATTTAGTGACCTGAAATATTGCTTTGAATTGTGGTTGGAAATAATAAAACCAAACAAAACTGTCCCAGACACATTGGAGCACCTTTCCCATGAACAGTGGACCAACATACCTGTCAGCAGGTGTAGAAGTCTTTCTGAACATTTGAGAAAACACCTGATTGCAGCGATTGCCTCAAAGTGTTTCTGAGTCCCATCATGCTTGTTTACTTCTTTTATTTTTTTGTGATTGTTTTTAATATTTCTTTCAAACCACAATTCAAAATCAATGTCATGATTTTCATATATTTTTCATTTATTTTTACTTTTGTCAATTTCAAGTTATTTCACTGACAGCTGATTTTTTTTCCTGTTTTTAATTGGAGGGTATGAAACATTTTGAGGACGATTTTATATGATAAGTGTGTGGTTGGAAGTGTGTAGTTTGGGCCTTTTCCACTGCCCGTTTTCGTAACCCTTCCACACGGCACGCTTTATTTGTGTTTCCTCTGGTAAAACCCGTTACCAGCCGCTACTATTTTCCGCACCTGCTTCAGAGCTAGCTCTAACCGTGCTGAACCTACACAAAATGTGACGTACCTGACGGCTCTCCACTGATTGGTCAAAGGAAGTTGTCGTCATACGCGTCATACGTGTTTCACCTCACCTCTTCTAAAAATATCTGTCTCTGTTTTCTGTGACAACAAGCCACAGAGAAAACAACAACAGCAGTAACACCTCCATATCACCCAACGCCTCCATTGTTGTCTTTACTTTACTGCCCACCGCGTGGCACGGCAGTGACGTCACGGCAGTCTCCACCGCGTCTACTCCACCCACTTCCAGGAAGCAGACTGCTATTTCTCCTGTGTGGAAACAAAAACTGTCCTGGTCGTCTTTAGCGTGTGGTGCTGTACTGTGCTGTACCGTGCCGTGTGCAGATGCAATGGAAAAGGCCCAGTAGATTCTGTCAACTTCCACTGTTCCTTTTTTTTTTTTTTTTACTTGTCCTGTCCAGCATCGAAGCAAGCAGAATGGAAATCTGATTGCTTTATTCTGATGAACAGTTTTGCTTTACCAAGCGAAACTTTATGAACATAAGCCTCCACTTGATATCCTGTTTATTCATTTTATTTCTTTAATTAAACATTTGTCTATAACACCATTCCATTCCATACTGCTGGGCCTGACAAGGGAGAAATGAAAGTTAACAGAGGTAATGATAGAAAATGAAAGAGAGAGAAAGGAGTAAGGAAGAGGAAGAGAGAGAGGAGAGAAAACATGAATCCACTTCCACAGTTCACTGGTACATCTGTACAGCAATCCCTAAACAACATTCCAAGGTCTCTGTTGGAAAACAAAACAAGCAATCCCCTACAGGAGGACCTGCAGGTGGCTTAAATATCCTCAGATCATACAAACACACGCAGAACTACGCAGAGTGAGGTACAACCTAGTCATCGCAATGGGAAGCAGTGTCACAGTGTCAACGTGCATAGTAAAGGGTCTCCATGGTGATACAGTCATGCAGATGCAGCCTCATCTCTGCAAGGAGGAGGAAGCCCGCAAGGCTCACGACCCAGGCCCCCAGCAGCCACCCAGAGGCCCAGATCCCAGCTGCCGGTCCATCAGAGAATAGACTTTAAAGTTCTGCTGCTGGTCAATAAAGCTCTGAATGGTTTAGGCCCAAAATACATCAGTGACCTCTTGACCCAGTATGAACCTACTAGACCCCTCAGGTCATCTGGATCCGGCCTTTTATCAGTTCCCAGAGTCAGAACCAGACATGGAGAAGCTGCGTTCAGCTTCTATGCTCCACATGTCTGGAACAAACTCCCAGAACGTCTCAGATCAGCTGAAACACTTAGTTTATTTAAATCCAGGCTGAAGACCCACCTGTTCTCAGCTGCATTTACACAGATTTTATTCAAAAGTTAAAATCCGCACGTCTCTGTATTCTCTCTTTTTAATCTTAAATGCTTTTAATTTTGAATCATGCTTCTAATAGTTTTTTCTCTCCCTTTTTGCTTATAATGTTTTGTGTAAAGCACTTTGAATTGTTCTGTACATGAAATGTGCTATACAAATAAACTTGCCTTGCCTAAAGGAACCAAAACATATGAGACCACCACCAGGTAGCACCAGTTCAAAAGATCTTTAATAAAATCACAAACCAACCTCAAAATGGGCCATAGGATCTGGGCTACTTTCCAAACCATAACACCCACAGATAACCAAAGGAGGAAAACTGAAAACAGGACCACATGTGGCCCACAGGAGACTTGCCAAGTCAGGATGGCAACAGTGCCGTAACTGAGCCAGCAGTGCCTGGATTTTCCCAACATGTCTGAGAAGATAACCGGTAACTCGAATAACGCAGACACAAGAAGGGAGCGATCACACTGACAGAAGCGTGACGAATGATTACAAATGAGAAACATAATTACGGGGCACCACTGCAGGAAAACTGGAAACTAAAGACTAAATGCCGCTG
Organism: Atherinomorus stipes; assembly: GCA_023101725.1. Classification (NCBI taxonomy): domain Eukaryota; kingdom Metazoa; phylum Chordata; class Actinopteri; order Atheriniformes; family Atherinidae; genus Atherinomorus; species Atherinomorus stipes. Next base: position 167,983 of record JALJCO010011097.1, on the reverse strand, counting down.
TCAGTCTGTCAGTCTAGGGAAGATATCACCAGCTTTGGAAAGTCCTTCATGAAGTCTGGAGAAATATTCCTTAAGACTGGAACAGAGGTGTCCAGCTTCGGTCTTCCAGGACCACAGTCCTGCAGGTTTTCAGTGTTTCCCTGCTCCAACACGCCTGGCTCTAATGAATGAGTCATTATGCAGAACTTCAAAGGCTGCTGGATTTATTTGAGTCGCTTGTTGGAGGATTATTCATTCTTCTAGTCCAGTGGTGTCCAAAGTTGGTCCTCAAAGGCCGCTGTCTGACGGATTTCCATGCCTCCTTGCACCAGCACAGCTGGCTCAAATTAAATGAATCTAAAAGCCTATGCATTTGAGTCACGTGTGTTGGAGAAGGGAGACATGGAAAATTTGCAGGATTGTGGCCCTCGAGGACCGGAGCTGGACAGCTCTGTTCTAGCCATTGCTGTGCACTTTGATCTCCTGTTACTATCTTTACTTGTTGTACTGTGTTGGAGATGAAAATTAGCTTTGCTATAATTTTGTATGATGTTTATTAACATGCACTGTCCCTTTTTTCAGAAATAAAAACTGGTACATTGTAGTTTGAGAAATGATACTTAATTTTTATCAGACTTTTTCCACATCAGAGTGAAGAACTGGCACTGACTGATGTTTGCCGCAAAGCTTCTGTTGAGCTCAGAAAAGCTGCTGTAGTGTCGTCTCATCCATGCATAGACAGCAGCTGAAACAGATAAAACTCATACTATGAAAGCACAAATGAAACCTAACAATTCGTCTCTTCCTGGAAATGAAACTGTACCGCAACATAAGCTGAATAAAAGTTTGCTTCTTTCAGATTTAAAATGATCCCCCCCACCCCAAAAAAGGCAGTAAAGTGGACGTCAGTGATGTTCTGTTGCTCCTCTGCAGCTAGCATCACACTCAGACCATCACGCATACAAACACCTACAAATACCTGCAGACACCTGCAAATACCTGCAAACACCTCAAAACACCTGCAAACAATTACAAACACCTCCAAAACCGGCAAATAGCTGCAAACACCTGAAAATACCTACAAACATCTACAAAAACCTGCAAATAGCTGCAAACACCTGCAAATACCTACAAACATCTACAAATACCTACAAACACCTGCAAACACAAACACCTACAAACACCTGCAAACACCTGCAAACACAAACACCTGCAAACACAAACACCTACAAACACCTGCAAACACAAACACCTGCAAACAGCCTGCAAACACCTGCAAATACCTGCAAACACCTCAAAACACCTGCAAACAATTACAAACACCTCCAAAACCAGCAAATAGCTGCAAATACCTACAAACATCTACAAAAACCTGCAAAAAGCTGCAAACACCTGCAAATACCTAAAAACATCTACAAATACCTACAAACACCTGCAAACACCTACAAACACCTGCAAACACAAAACACCTGCAAATAGCTGCAAACACCTGCAAATAGCTGCAAACACCTACAAACACCTGCAAATACCTACAAACACCTGCAAACACAAACACCTGCAAATAGCTGCAAACACCTGCAAATATCTGCAAACACCTACGAACATCTGCAAATACCTTCAAACACCTACAAATAACTACAAACACCTACAAACATCTGCAAATACCTACAAACACCTACAAATACCTGGAAACACATACAAACATCTGCAAACACCTACAAAAACCTACAAATACCTGCAAACACATACAAACATCTGCAAATACCTGCAAATGTGCAAATACCTACAAACACCTGCAAATACCTAAAAACACCTACAAATACCTGCAAGCACCAACAAACATCTGCAAATACCCTTCAACACCTACAAATACCTGCAAACACCTACAAACATCTGCAAATACCTACAAATGTGCAACCACTCCACAAACACCTGCAAATACCTAAAAACACCTACAAATACCTGCAAGCACCAACAAACATCTGCAAATACCTTCCAACACCTACAAATACCTGCTAACAGCTACAAACATCTGCTAATACCTACAAACACCTACAAATACAAACACCTACAAATACCTGAAAACACCTACAAACATCTGAAAACACCTACAAACATCTGAAAGCACCTACAAACATCTGCAAATACCTTCCAACACCTACAAATACCTGCTAACAGCTACAAACATCTGCTAATACCTACAAAACACCTACAAATACCTACAAGCACCTGCAAATACCTGAAAACACCTGAAAACACCTAACAAACATCTGCAAATACCTACAAATGTGCAAGCACCTACAAACATCTGCAAATACCTACAAACACACTGCAAACACCCTGCAAACACAAACACCTACAAACACCTGCAAACACAAACACCTGCAAACACCTCAAAACACCTGCAAACAATTACAAACACCTCCAAAAACCAGCAAATACTCAAATACCTACAAACATCTACAAAAAACCTGCAAAAAGCTGCAAACACCCCAAATACCTAAAAACACCTACAAATACCTACAAAAACACCTGCAAACACCTACAAACACCTGCAAACACAAACACCCACAAACGCCTGCAAACACAAACACCTACAACACCTCACACACACAAACACCTCCAAAAAAGCGCAAAGACCTCAAATATTGCAAACACCTACAAACATCTGCAAATATCTACAAACACCTTCAAATACCTGCAAACACCTACAAATACCGGCAAACAGCTACAAATACCTGCAAACACCTACAAACACCTACAAATAACTACAAACACCTTCAAACATCTGCAAATACCTACAAACACCTACAAATACCTGGAAACACATACAAACATCTGCAAACACCTACAAAAACCTACAAATACCTGCAAACACATACAAACATCTGCAAATACCTACAAATGTGCAAATACCTATAAACACCTGCAAATACCTAAAAACACCACAAATACCTACAAGCACCAACAAACATCTGCAAATACCTTCCAACACCTACAAATACCTTGCAAACACCTACAAACATCTGCAAATACCTACAAATGTGCAAATACCCACAAACACCTGCAAATACCTTCAAATACCTACAAATACCTGCAAGCACCTACAAACATCTGCAAATACCTTCCAACACCTACAAATACCTGCTAACAGCTACAAACATCTGCTAATACCTACAAACACCTACAAATACCTGCAAGCACCTACAAACATCTGCAAATACCTACAAACACCTGCAAATACCTGAAAACACCTGAAAACACCTGCAAATACCTACAAACACCTACAAATACCTGCAAGCACCTACAAACACCTGCAAATACCTACAAACACCTACACAATACCTCAAGCACCTACAAACATCTGCAAATACCTTCCAACACCTACAAATACCTGCAAACACCTACGAACATCTGCAAATACCTTCAAACACCAACAACTACAAACACCTACAAACATCTGCAAATACCTACAAACACCTACAAATACCTAAACACATACAAACATCTGCAAACACCTACAAAAACCTACAAATACCTGCAAACACATACAAACATCTGCAAATACCCACAAATGTGCAAATACCTACAAACACCTGCAAATACCTAAAAACACCTACAAATACCTCAAGCACCAACAAACATCTGCAAATACCTTTCAACACCTACAAATACCTGCAAACACCTACAAACATCTCGCTAATACCTACAAACACACTAACAAATACAAACACCTACAAATACCTGAAAAACACCTACAAACATCTGAAAACACCTACAAACACATCTGAAAGCACCTACAAACATCTGCAAATACCTTCCCAACACCTACAAATACCTGCAGCAACAAACATCCCTACCTACAAACCCTACATCCTACAAGCCCTGCATCCTGAAAACCCTGAAAACCCTACCTCTCACCCCCCCTCAAACATCTGCAAATACCTACAAACACCACAAACACCTGCAACACAAACACCTACAAACACCTGCCCAAACACCTCAAACACCTCAACCCTCCATCAACCCTCCAAAAACCAGCAAAAGCTCAAATACCTACAACTCTCAAAAACCTGCAAAAAGCTGCAAACACCTGCAAATACCTAAAAACATCTACAAATCCCCCCTCAACCCCAACCCTCAACACCCTCAACGCCTGCAAACCAAACACCTACACCCTGCAAACCAACCCTGCAAATAGCTGCAAAGCCTGCAAATGTTGCAAACACCTACAAACTCTGCAAATATCTCACCCTTCAAATCCTCACCCTCAATCCGGCAAACAGCTACAAATACCTGCAAACCCTACAAACACCTACAAATAACTACAAACACCTTCAAACATCTGCAAATACCTACAAACACCTACAAATACCTGCAAACACAAACAAACATCTGCAAACACCTACAAACACCTACAAATACCTGCAAACACATACAAACATCTGCAAATACCTACAAATGTGCAAATACCCACAAACACCTGCAAATACCTAAAAACACCTACAAATACCTGCAAAAGCACCAACAAACATCTGCAAATACCTTCAACACCTACAAATACCTGCAAACACCTACAAACATCTGCAAATACCTACAAAGCGCAAATACCCACAACCTCATACCTCCCGCAACCTCAGCACCTACAAACATCTGCAAATACCCCCCTCCACACAACCACCACCTGCAAATACCTCAAACACCTACAAACACCTGCCCCCAAACCCACACCTACAAACACCTGCAAATACCTGAAAACACCTGAAAACACCTGCAAATACCTACAAACACCTACAAATACCTGCAAGCACCTACAAACACCTGCAAATACCTACAAACACCTACAAATACCTGCAAACACCTACAAACATCTGCAAATACCTTCCAACACCTACAAATACCTGCTAACAGCTACAAACAACTGCAAATACCTACAAACACCTGCAAATACCTACAAACACCTACAAATACCTGCAAGCACCTACAAACACCTGCAAATACCTACAAACACCTGCAAATACCTGCAAGCACCTACAAACACCTGCAAATACCTACAAACACCTACAAATACCTGAAAACACCTACAAACATCTGAAAACACCTACAAACACCTGCAAATTCCTGCAAACACCTGCAAATTCCTTCAAAAAACCTACAAATACCTGAAAATACCTACAAACATCGGCAAATACCTACAAACACCTGCAAATACCTGAAAACACCTACAAACATCTGAAAACACCTACAAACACCCGCAAATACCTGCAAACACCTGCAAACATGAGACAAGCAAGCATCTTCCCTCTAACCCTTCCTGTGTGAGTTCATGATGGCTGCTCTGAGAAAGACAAACTGAACGCATCCTGTACCGACCCAGAGACCACATCTAAGATCCAGGACGGGAGAAGCAGGATGCTTCTTGCTCTGTCTATTCAGAGACAAGGCTCTGAAACCAACACCAGCTCCAGTTTTAGACCTGCGGCTCTGCTTTCAGGGGCCACCGGGGGCCATAAACCTCCTCCCCCCCGTAGCCTCGGAGCGATCAGCCGGCAACCAAAGTTTCTGCATCAGTAAAACAATCAATGAGATGCTGGAAACAGAGAGCCACTGGAGTTTCTGGAAATGATTCAGTGAAAGCAGCTCGACCTAGACCAATCCAGACTGATTCAGACCGATCCAGACTGATTCAGACCAATCCAGACTGATTCAGACCGATCCAGACTGATCCGGATCGTGTTCAGGTGATTTTACATCTAATTTCTACTATTTTTCTCCATAGTCTGAACATGGCAGTAGAGGAGGTGGGACTTACACCAACACCATCAGTCAGCAGGATGTCCCACCTCATCCTTTCTAAATAGATTCACTCATTTCTGGAAAACTCTTCTAAAACTCTGAGGATTCAGTTCCAGACAGAAGCACCAGGTGAAGAAAATAAAGCAGCACACACAGGAAACTGAAAACCAAACCAGCAGGAAGAGAGTGTAAAAGAAAAGGTTTTCCAGCAGTTTCTTACCCTGGAGATGGTGAGCGGCATGTTGAAGTCCTTGCCCCCCTGCAGCCTGAAGCCCCAGGGGCCGGGGCCGGGCAACGACACGGTGTAGACGCTCATTCTTCCTCGAGTCCAAACAGATCCTCCACACTGAAAGCAGGTTTAAGCTAAGAGCCTGACGGCGGATGGAGAGATGGGCCGGGAGGTTCTGGAAGAGGGCAGAGAGAGGTGAGATGAGACAGGTGAGAGGAACGGGGAGAGAAAAGAGGTGTGAAATGAACGAACCGAAGGAAAGAGGAGAAAGAGTCGCAGCAGCTGAGAGGAGAAAGAAGGAGGACCTGCTTGCTCCGAGCTGAGGGGACGTCTAAGAATAGCCAGAGATAGCACTGTGGCATTGTGGGGGGTGAGGAGGGGAGGCAGGGGTGAGGCAGGGCAGAGGGGGGCTAAAGGGAAGGAGGGGGTGGGGGGGTGGACTTATATGGTGAGAAAGGGGACACCTGGTATGCCAGGCGTGCCGTGATTCACCGGGTTAATATAGACCCAGCAGATTCTTCTAGACCCCCTCCCTCCCTCACACACCTCCCCCTCACCCCCCCCCCCCCCCCCCCCCCCCCTTCCTCCACCACCCCCAGCCCACCACGCACAGGGTCTCCCTGGGACCAAGTCAGGAGCAACGCCAGGAAACGTCTCGTTATCTCAGCTGTGATTAAGTCAGAACTGAAAGGCCCCCAGAGTCTGCGATAGCTGAAAGGTCAGCAGGCTGCAGGATCCTGGACCTGGAAAACCACGTCCTCAACAGCAAGATCCAGGACACATGGACCCTGGAAAACCACGTCCTCAACAGCAAGATCCAGGACACATGGACCCTGGAAAACCACATCCTCAACAGCAAGATCCACGACACCTGGACCCTGGAAAACCACATCCTCAACAGCAAGATCCACGACACCTGGACCCTGGAAAACCACATCCTCAACAGCAAGATCCAGGACACCTGGACCCTGGAAAACCACATCCTCAACAGCAAGATCCAGGACACCTGGACCCTGGAAAACCACATCCTCAACAGCAAGATCCAGGACACCTGGACCCTGGAAAACCACGTCCTAAACAGCAAGATCCAGGACACCTGGACCCTGTAAAACCATGTCCTCAACAGCAAGATCCAGGACACCTGGACCCTGGAAAACCATGTCCTAAACAGCAAGATCCAGGACACCCGGACCCTGTAAAACCATGTCCTAAACAGCAAGATCCAGGACACCTGGACCCTGGAAAACCACATCCTAAACAGCAAGATCCAGGACACCTGGACCCTGGAAAACCACATCTTCAACAGCAAGATCCACGACACCTGGACCCTGGAAAACCACATCCTCAACAGCAAGATCCAGGACACCCGGACCCTGGAAAACCACATCCTCAACAGCAAGATCCACGACACCTGGACCCTGGAAAACCACATCCTCAACAGCAAGATCCACGACCACCGGACCCTGTAAAACCACATCCTCAACAGCAAGATCCAGGACACCCGGACCCTGGAAAACCACATCCTCAACAGCAAGATCCAGGACACCCAGACCCTGGAAAACCACATCCTCAACAGCAAGATCCAGGACACCTGGACCCTGTAAAACCACATCCTCAACAGCAAGATCTACGACACCTGGACCCTGTAAAACCACATCCTAAACAGCAAGATCCAGGACACCTGGACCCTGGAAAACCACATCCTCAACAACCAGATCCAGGACACCTGGACCCTGGAAAACCACATCCTCAACAACCAGATCCAGGACACCCAGACCCTGGAAAACCACATCCTCAACAGCAAGATCGACGACACCTAGACCCTGTAAAACCACATCCTAAACAACAAGATCCAGGACACCTGGACCCTGGAAAACCACATCCTCAACAACCAGATCCAGGACACCTGGACCCTGGAAAACCACATCCTCAACAACCAGATCCAGGACACCCAGACCCTGGAAAACCACATCCTCAACAACCAGGTCCTGGACTTCTGGTCCTGCAGCTTCCAGGCTGTAATAGAGACATAAGTCATGTGACGTAACCCAGGTAGCAGACATGTTTGGGACAAATCCGGCTGCTTCTGGCTCTTGTGGCTCCGTTACAGCCCTGGTGAGTGTTATGTGGTCCAGATGCCAGCTGTTAGTCTGGATGGGGATTACAGCGAGTATTTTGTGGGCCAGAAGTGGTGGTCATGTCACCGAGGTTCAGCAGCCACATCTGGACCAATCATGAACGAGCTTTAACTGGTCGGGTCCAGATTAGATCTCTGCGTGTGTGAAGGCCACATGTTTCAGTCTGGTGAAACCAAGATGGACGTCACGGTGGCTCTTCTACCGAGGCAAAGCTCCCAGCATGTTCCTCTCCGCTGCATGCTGGGGACGACTTCCAGCTGTGACTGATCCACATTTGGAGGAGAACTGAGTATCTGGAGATAAACTTTCTGTCAGTAAAATACAATAAATGCTTCCTTTATCCAAACCTGGAATAAAACCTCAGAGAAGTTCACAACTTTTCTTTTTCCAGGGAATTTTGTTGTTTGTTTGAGGATTTAAAGACTTTAGAACAGAGAAAACAAAAGCTAGTTTGTTTTCCCACCACTCCAAAATAACAATAATTTTAAAAAGATTTATGACGATGTTTTAAAGAGAATGGTCACAGGTTTAATCCTCCCTGTAAATACCTAAATACTCCATCAGCTCCACCCGCTCAATTTCCTGTTGACAGAGATATCTAACCAGCTAATCACACGGCAGCATCTAGTCATGTAGATGTGGTGAAGACAACTTGTCAAACTGAGCATGAGAATGAGGAGGAAAGGGGATTCAATAGTTGTTGGTCTGAGTATTTATTTAGAGAACGGTCTGAAGAAGATACAATCTCCAGTGAGCAGCAGTTGTCTGGACCAGAATGCAGCAGAAGACCAGAGCGACTGCCGCTCCTATCACACTACATCACGGAGGTGGCGAAACTGGAAATTCTCATCATGATGAGGTGGAACGGGAGATTCTCATCATGATTTGGTGGAACAAGAGATTCTCATCACGATGAGGTGGAACGGGAGATTCTCATCACGGACGTGGCGGAACTGGACATTCTCATCATGATGAGGTGGAACGGGAGATTCTCATTACGGATGTGGTGAAACGGGAGATTCTCATCATGAAGAGGTGGAATGGGAGATTCTCATCATGGATGTGGTGGAACGGGAGATTCTCATCATGGATGTGGTGGAACGGGGAGATTCTTATCACGGCTGTGGTGGAACGGGAGATTCTCATCATGAAGAGGGGGAACGGGAGATTCTCATCATGGATGTGGTGGAACGGGAGATTCTCATCATGATGTGGTGGAACGGGAGATTCTCATCATGATGTGGTGGAACGGCAGATTCTCATCATGAAGAGGGGGAACGGGAGATTCTCATCATGGATGTGGTGGAACGGGAGATTCTCATCATGAAGAGGGGGAACGGGAGATTCTCATCATGGATGTGGTGGAACGGGAGATTCTCATCATGAAGAGGGGGAACGGGAGATTCTCATCATGGATGTGGTGGAACGGGAGATTGTCATCATGGATTTGGTGGAACGGGAGATTCTCAAAATGATGAGCTGGAACGGGAGATTCTATCATGATGTGGTGGAACGGGAGATTCTCATCATGAAGAGGTGGAACGGGTGATTCTCATCATGAAGAGGTGGAACGGGAGATTCTCATCATGATTTGGTGGAACGGGAGATTCTATCATGATTTGGTGGAACGGGTTATTCTCATCATGAAGAGGTGGAACGGGAGATTCTCATCATGATGTGGTGGAACGGGAGATTCTCATCATGAAGAGGTGGAACGGGAGATTCTCATCATGATTTGGTGGAACAGGAGATTCTCATCATGATGAGGTGGAACAGGAGATTCTCATCATGATGGGTGGAACGGGAGATTCTCATCATGAAGAGGTGGAACGGGAGATTCTCATCATGATTTGGTGGAACGGGAGATTCTCATCATGAAGAGGGGGAACAGGAGATTCTCATCATGATTTGGTGGAATGGGAGATTCTCATCATGAAGAGGTGGAACGGGAGATTCTCATCATGATTTGGTGGAACGGGAGATTCTCATCATGAAGAGGGGGAACGGGAGATTCTCATCATGAAGAGGTGGAACGGGTGATTCTCATCATGAAGAGGTGGAACGGGAGATTATCATCATGACTTGGTGGAAGGGAGATTCTCATCATGATTTGGTGGAACGGGAGAATCTCATCATGATGAGGTGGAACGGGAGATTCTCATCATGATGAGGTGGAACGGGAGATTCTCATCATGATGAGGTGGATTGGAAGATTCTCATCATGATGAGGTGGAACGGGAGATTCTCATCATGACTTGGTGGAACGGGAGATTCTCATCATATGTGGTGGAATGGAGATTCTCATCATATTTGGGGAACGGGAGAATCTCATCATGATGAGGTGGAATGGGAGATTCTCATCATGATGAGGTGGAACGGGAGATTCTCATCATGATGAGGTGGATTGGAGATTCTCATCATGATGAGGTGGAACAGGAGATTCTCATCATGACTTGGTGGAACGGGAGATTCTCATCATGATGTGGTGGAAGGGAGATTCTCATCATGATTTGGTGGAACGGGAGAATCTCATCGCAGCTGTGGTGGAACGGGAGATTCTCATCATGATGAGGTGGAACAGGAGATTCTCATCACGGCTGTGGCGGAGCGGGAGATTCTCATCATGATTTGGTGGAACGGGAGATTCTCATCATGATGAGGTGGAACGGGAGATTCTCATCATAATGAGGTGGAACGGGAGATTCTCATCACGGCTGTGGCGGAGCGGGAGATTCTCATCATGATTTGGTGGAACGGGTGATTCTCATCATGATGAGGTGGAACGGGAGATTCTCATCATGATGAGGTGGAACGGGAGATTCTCATCACGGCTGTGGCGGAGCGGGAGATTCTCATCATGATTTGGTGGAACGGGAAATTCTCATTATGATGAGGTGGAACGGGAGATTCTCATCATAATGAGGTGGAAACGGAGATTCTCATCATGATGTGGTGGAACGTGAGATTCTCATCATGATTTAGTGGAACGGGAGATTCTCATCATGATGAGGTGGAACGGGAGATTCTCATCATGATGACGTGGAACGGGAGATACTCATCATGATGAGGTGGAACGGGAGATTCTCATCATGATGAGGTGGAACGGGAGATTCTCATCATGATGAGGTGGAACGGGAGATTCTCATCCCGATGAGGTGGAACGAGAGATTCTCATCATGATGAGGTGGAACGGGAGATTCTCATCATGATGAGGTGGAACGGGAGATTCTCATCATGATGTGGTGGAACGGGAGATTCTCATCATGATGAGGTGGAACGGGAGATTCTCATCATGATTTGGCGGAACGGGAGATTCTCATCATGATGAGGTGGATTGGGAGATTCTCATCATGATGAGGTGGAACGGGAGATTCTCATGATGAGGTGGAACGGGAGATTCTCATCATGATGAGGTGGAACGGGAGATTCTCATCATGATGAGGTAGAACGGGAGATTCTCATCATGATTTGGCGGAATGGGAGATTCTCATCATGATGAGGTGGAACGGGAGATTCTCATCATGATGAGGTGGATTGGGAGATTCTCATCATGATGAGTTGGAACGGGAGATTCTGATCATGATGAGGGGGAACGGGAGATTCTCATCATGATGAGGTGGAACGGGAGATTCTCATGATTTGGCAGAACGGGAGATTCTCATCCCGATGAGGTGGAACGGGAGATTCTCATGATGAGGTAGAACGTGAGATTCTTATCATGATGAGGTGGATTGGGAGATTCTCATCATGATTTGGCGGAACGGGAGATTCTCATCATGATGAGGTAGAACATGAGATTCTTATCATGATGTGGTGGAACGGGAGATTCTCATCATGATGAGGTGGATTGGGAGATTCTCATCATGATGAGGCGGATTGGGAGATTCTCATCATGATTTGGCGGAACGGGAGATTCTCATCATGATGAGGTGGAATGGGAGATTCTCATCATGATGAGGTGGAATGGGAGATTCTCATCATGATGAGGTGGAACGGGAGATTCTCATCATGATGAGGTGGAATGGGAGATTCTCATCATGATGAGGTGGAACGGGAGATTCTCATCCCGATGAGGTGGATTGGGAGATTCTCATCATGATGAGGTGGAACGGGAGATTCTCATCATGATGAGGTGGAACGGGAGATTCTCATAATGTGGTGGAACGGGAGATTCTCATCATGATTTGGCGGAACGGGAGATTCTCATCATGATGAGGTAGAACGGGAGATTCTCATCATGATGAGGTGGAAAGGGAGATTCTCATCATGATGAGGTGAAACGGGAGATTCTCATCAAGATGAGGCGGAACGGAAAATTCTCATCATTATAAGGCGGAATGGAAGTTTCTCATCATGATAAGGTGGAACGGGAGATTCTCATCATGATGAGGTGGAACGGGAGATTCTCATCATGATGAGGTGGAAAGGGAGATTCTCATCATGATCCGGTGGAACGGGAGATTCTCATCATGATGAGGTGGAACGGGAGATTCTCATCCCAATGAGGTGGAACGAGAGAGTTCTCATCATGATGAGGTGGAACGGGAGATTCTCATCATGATGAGGTGGAACGGGAGATTCTCATCATGATGTGGTGGAACGGGAGATTCTCATCATGATGAGGTGGAACGGGAGATACTCATCATGATTTGGCGGAACGGGAGATTCTCATCATGATGAGGTGGATTGGGAGATTCTCATCATGATTTGGTGGAACGGGAGGTTCTCATGATGAGGTGGAACGGGAGATTCTCATCATGATGAGGTGGAACGGGAGATTCTCATGATTTGGCAGAATGGGAGATTCTCATCCCGATGAGGTGGAACGGGAGATTCTCATTATGATGAGGTAGAACGTGAGATTCTTATCATGATGAGGTGGATTGGGAGATTCTCATCATGATGAGGTGGAACGGGAGATTCTCATCATGATGAGGTGGAACGGGAGATTCTCATAATGTGGTGGAACGGGAGATTCTCATCATGATTTGGCAGAACGGGAGATTCTCATCATGATGAGGTAGAACGGGAGATTCTCATCATGATGAGGTGGAACTGGAGCTTCTCATCATGATGAGGTGGAACGGGAGATTCTCATCATGATGAGGTGGAACGGGAGATTCTCATCATGATGAGGTGGAACGGGAGATTCTCATCATGATGAGGTGGATTGGGAGATTCTCATCATGATGAGTTGGAATGGGAGATTCTCATCATGATGAGGTGGAACGGGAGATTCTCATCATGATGAGGTGGAATGGGAGATTCTCATCATGATTTGGTGGATTGGGAGATACTTATCATGATGAGGTGGAACAGGAGATTCTCATCATGATGAGGTGGATTGGGAGATTCTCATCATGATGAGGTGGAACTGGAGCTTCTCATCATGATGAGGTAGAACGGGAGATTCTCATCATGATGAGGTGGAACTGGAGATTCTCATCATGATGAGGTGGAACGGGAGATTCTCATCATGATGAGGTGGAACGGGAGATTCTCATCATGATGAGGTGGATTGGGAGATTCTCATCATGATGAGGTGGAATGGGAGATTCTCATCATGATGAGGTGGAACGGGAGATTCTCATCATGATGAGGTGGATTGGGAGATTCTCATCATGATGAGGTAGAACGGGAGATTCTCATTATGATGAGGTGGAACGGGAGATTCTCATCATGATGAGGTGGAATGGGAGATTCTCATCATGATTTGGTGGATTGGGAGATACTTATCATGATGAGGTGGAACAGGAGATTCTCATCATGATGAGGTGGATTGGGAGATTCTCATCATGATGAGGTAGAACGGGAGGTTCTCATCATGATGAGGTGGAACGGGAGATTCTCATCATGATTTGGTGGAACGGGAGATTCTCATCATGATTTGGTGGAACGGGAGATTGTCATCATGATGTGGTGGAATGGAAGATTCTCATCATGATGAGGTGGAACAGGAGATTCTCATCATGATGAGGTGGAACGGGAGATTCTCATCATGATGAGGCTGAATGGGAGATTCTCATCATGATGAGGTGGAATGGTAGATTCTCATCATGATGAGGTGGAACAGGAATTCTCATCATGATGAGGTGGAACGGGAGATTCTCATCATGATGAGGTGGAACGGGAGATTCTCATCATGATGAGGTGGAACGAGAGATTCTCATCATGATGAGGTGGAACGGGAGATTCTCATCATGATGAGGTGGAACGGGAGATTCTCATCATGATGAGGTAGAACGGGAGATTCTCATCATGATGAGGTGGATTGGGAGATTCTCATCATGATTTGGTGGAACGGGAGATTCTCATCATGATGAGGAGGAACGGGAGATTCTCATCATGATGAGGTGGATTGGGAGATTCTCATCATGATGAGGTGGAACGGGAGATTCTCATCATGATGAGGTGGAACGGGAGATTCCTACCATGGTGAGGTGGAACGGGAGATTCTCATCATGATGTGGTGGAACGGGAGATTCTCATCATGGCTGTGGTGAAACGGGAGATTCTCATCATGATGAGGTGGAACGGGAGATTTTCATCATGATGAGGTGGAACGGGAGATTCTGATCATGGTGAGGTGGAACGGGAGATTCTCATCAAGGACTGTGGTGAAACGGGAGATTCTCATCATGATGAGGTGGAACGGGAGATTCTCATCATGATGAGGTGGAACGGGAGATTCTCATCATGATGAGGTGGATTGGGAGAGATTCTCATCATGATGAGGTGGAACGGGAGATTCTCATCATGATGAGGCGGAACAGGAAGATTCTCATCATGATGAGGACGAACGGGAGATTCTCAACATGATGAGGTGGAACGGGAGATTCTCATCATGATGAGGCGGAACAGGAAATTCTCATCATGATGAGTTGGAACGGGAAATTCTCATCATGATGAGGTGGAACGGGAGATTCTCATCATGATGAGGCGGAACAGGAAATTCTCATCATGATGAGGTGGAACGGGAGATTCTCATCACGATGAGGTGGAACGGGTGATTCTCATCATGATGAGGTGGAACGGGAGATTCTCATCATGATGACGTGGAACGGGTGATCCTCATCATGATGAGGTGGAACGGGAGATTCTCATCATGATGAGGCGGAACAGGAAATTCTCATCATGATGAGGCGGAACGGGAGATTCTCATCATGATGAGGTGGAACGGGAGATTGTCATCAGGATGAGGTGGAACGGGAGATTGTCATCAGGATGAGGTGGAACGGGAGTCTCTCATCATGATGAGGTGGAACGGGAAATTCTCATCATTATGAGGTGGAACGGGAGATTTTCATCATTATGAGGTGGAACGGGAGATTCTCATCATGATGAGGTGGAACGGGAGATTCTCATCATGATGAGGTGGAACGGGAGATTCTCATCATGATGTGGTGGAATGGGAAATTTATCAACATGATGAGGTGGAACGGGAGATTCTCATCATGATGAGGTGGAATGGGAAATTCTCATCATGATGAGGTGGAACGGGAGATTCTCATCATGATGAGGCGGAACAGGAAATTCTCATCATGATGAGGTGGAACGGGAGATTCTCATCATGATGAGGCGGAACAGGAAATTCTCATCATGATGAGGTGGAACGGGAGATTCTCATCATGATGAGGTGGAACGGGAGATTCTCATCATGATGAGGTGGAACGGGAGATTCTCATCATGATGAGGTGGAATGGGAAATTCTCATCATGATGAGGTGGAACGGGAGATTCTCATCATGATGAGGCGGAACAGTGAAATTCTCATCATGATGAGGTGGAACGGGAGATTCTCATCATGATGAGGTGGAACGGGAGATTCTCATCATGATGAGGTGGAACGGGTGATTCTCATCATGATGAGGTGGAACGGGAGATTCTCATCAGGATGAGGTGGATTGGGAGATTTAGGCAGTTATTTAGCCAGTCAGACACGCATGTTTCATGTTACTCTTCAATTACTTTTCCTTGTTCTATGCATCTACCATAGAAAAGTGAATTAAAATATATAAACGTCTTGTCATTCATTGTATCAAGTCAGAGTCTGAGTTCTCATGTCTGTGCTGTAAGTTTGACTCTTTTTCCTCTGCTGCTGCTTTCACCAACTCATAGAGTTTCATGTAGGCTTCTGCATCCAGTTTCTCCAAACTCAGACTGTAGACGTGAATTACTTAAAAAGAGATGTTATTTATTATTTTTTATTGTTGATATGTTCTGTTCCTCCCTTTAGGAATCACCATCTTATGGTGGTCAGGGAGTTTGTGTGCCTCAGGGAGCCAAAGAGCTTTTTATTTTTTTTTTTTTTCTCTTCTTTTTATTTTTATTTTTTTTGGTTTTTTTTTTATTTTCTTATTAGGATATTTTTCTAATACAGGATAGAATTTCATCTCTCTTTCTTCTTTATCATAATATTTCTCTATTTTTTTTATTTCTACTATACTATTCACTCGTTTAAATTTATTTTTTTACTTTATCCCATCTTATATTATTTTCTTTTCTTTTTCTCTCTCTATTCTATTTATTTCTTTCTTATTATTCTTATTTTTTTTTTTAATTTCTCTTCTAGCTCATATCTTTTTTCTTAAATATCTACACTTTCTCATTTTATATTTTATTTATACTTAGCCGTCATTCTTTTAACCTTTTCATATTCTCTATTTTTCATTTTAGCCTTTCCATCTTATACCTTTTACATTTGAACATTCCTCTATAACTCAATTAGAGAATACTTATTCCTCTCAATTCCTTAAATTATACCAATCTACTTCTTATTTTTTCTATTTTCTTGTTTTACGGTATAAAGAAGATAGTTTTTGGTCACTGTGAATAATGACCTATTGTTTCTGGTTTGATTAATTCTTACTCTTTTTTTTTTCCCTCTTTTCCCCCCCTTTTCCCCCCCTTTCTCCCCCTCCTTCTTTCTCCTTTTCTTCCCTTTTTTATATCTTCCTTTTTTCTCGATTTTCTCCGCCTCTTCCCCGGAGACTCTGGATTTCTTCAGACTTCATTCAGTGGATGTATAGTAGTTAGTATAAGATCTCCTCCACCTATCCATCCCTCTTTCCCCCCACCTCCTCCATCCCCCCCTCTTTCTACTCCTCTCTATTACTCCCTCCTCCTGCCAAGCAAGACCTTGCCCCCAGCCGTCCTTCACCACCCACACCAGAACCCAACCCCCCACCACCACCAACCCCACAACCCATTCTCACCACTTCCTTCACATCCTTTTTATCATCTTTTTGATGGTTGGACAAGTGAGCCAAATTTTATCCCCATCTATTTAAGTATTTTCCGATATTGAGAAACATTCAAGATAAACTCCCTCTTTCCATTCCCTTCCCCATACCACCCACACCCCCTACTAATTCATAATCTTACTTAAATATTTCTTAATATTTTAAAATTAATATATCCCACTACCCCCATTAATCTTACTCCCCCCGGGAGATTGAAATCATAACACCAGAGAGATAAAAAGTTCTTAATTTTTATTTTTACACAGAAAACACAAAAAATTAAATATAAATCTAACCCTACATTTTTCTATCACAATACCAACTTCCCCTTCCAACTTTCCCCACTTTCTACTTCACACCAATACCAATCCACTTTCCACTTTTTCCTCCTTTCTCCCCCTCACCTCCCCCATCTATCTACTTACCTTTAGTTACCCCACCAACCCCATACCAAGGGAACACACCACCCCAACAAGGGAGAAACACCCCCACACCAAGAGGGGGAGGAAGAACCCCCCCAACCAATCCAGGTTCCACCAATCCCCCAGATCAATCCCCCCCAAATCTCATATATTTTCACCCCCCTGGGCCCTAATACCAGCAGGAGCTTTGGTTTCAGGTGTGACATCCAAGCTGGTCCAGGTCTGAGGCTAGAGGTCTATCCATTCCTTTGGAGTATGTCCGCTGACATCCCAGTCTAGTTCAGAAAACACTTGAAAACAAAATGAGCTGAAGCACGATGAGGACACACAATGCTCCCTCAGCATTTCTGCCTGCCCCCTCATGTATGTGTTTGTGGAGCCGGCCCTGCACATGTGTGTGTTCATGTATGTGACATGCTGTGTGAGACTGATCCCAGAGCAGCCTGATCTGCTCAGCTTCTTATATCACCGGCTAAGTTTAGACGCCATTGTGGCAGAGAGGAATCTGGCCGAGCTTTCCCAGGCTGCATGGCTGTAACAAGGCTTTATGGCTGAAGAGGAGGATTTCACACGTCTGCAGGGTCCCGTAGTTTTAATGACATCATTAATCACCTGACTGCAGAGTGTTGGAGCGTCACACAGGTCCAGCTCAGTTTTATGTTGTCAGCTGTGTTCTGCAGCTCAGATCAACAGCAGCAAAAGCGTGGATCTGCAGAGAGCTGGACTCATCCAAATTCATCCAAACAGCATCCTCCATGTCCATCTCGCATTGGATTTTCTTTTTCTGGTGACAACAGCGGTCCTACTGTCGGGACTTACTGATGTGCGGAGAGAGATCTTAGCAGATACGTATAGAACAGACTCTTTTCTTAATGTGTGCATACGTCACCCGTGCATGCACATAACTGCTTCAGGAAGCTCGGCTCTTCAACCAGGTTTTCTGTCCGTCTTTAACGAGGACATCAGAGCGATGCAGGACGGTTGTGTATCTGTTCTAATCACAGATTTCCTATAATCATCAGGGCCCAGTATTTCAAAAATAATCCACCAGGATTAATCCAGTTGGATTGGATTTTTTCCAGATCTGATCAGAAATTGGGTATTTCAAACGAGATTTAATCCTGAAGATTCAAATCCAGATCTGTGAATCCAATCCTACCTTTAATCTAGATTTTTTGCTCTTCTAACAGGATCAGGATCATTTTGATCCAATCCACCAAAGTTTGGAAATATCCAGATATCAATCTGAGATCCAAAGACCTGAATCCAGGGATTTGGAAATCTAGATCATTTTCATCTGGATTCAAAGTTTTGAAATACTGGACCCAGGGCCCAGTATTTCAAAAATAATCCACCAGGATTAATCCAGGTGGATTGGATTTTTTCCAGATCTGATCAGAAATTGGGTATTTCAAACGAGATTTAATCCTGAAGATTTAAATCCAGATCTGTAAATCCAATCCTACCTTTAATCCAGATTTTTCGCTCTTTTGGGTATTTCAAAAGTTTGGGCCCAAATCTGGATCATTTTGATCCTTAAAATGGGGATTAAAATAATCCCACCTCAGAGGTGGATTTGAGGAGGATCTTGAGGTTGAAAACAATGAGGTTGCAGCTGCAGTCACGAACTACACATCTTTCACTCTGAATCTGCTACATAAATCTACTCCTTTCATACTGAAGAAATAATATGATCACGCAATATTTTTAAAAATGAAATGTTTCATACGCATTGTGGAGCCAAATTTACAACAAACAAATCTTGTTTCTGCTAAGTAAATTATTTTTGCGTGAGACCTGTTTTTCACTTATAAGATTTGAAGAGTGTAACCACATTTGAAGCGGCGTCCATGCACAACATTTCATGTTCCAGCGATGCGCTAAATTACTCACTATGTGGACCACTCAAAGCGCTTTAGGCAATAATACAGTTCCAACCCTTTCAAACTTGTTCTGGAAAGCGGTCTTTTGTCTCTCATACCGTTATCATCCAGACAAACGCCTCCATGTCATTAAAGAGGAAATGTTGCAGCACGTTGTTTTGGCTGAACGCACAAGAAAATGTCCCAACACCGCTGTATATTTCAGAACTTTTATTACTCTGCCTGGTGCATTCATTTATCCGTTGCTGCCGCTTTCTGCTATCTACAAAAGCCAAATGTTCTCTTCCTCTTCACTTTCTGACATCACAATCACAATGAACAGCGCCCCTTAGTGGCGATCCACAAACATCATTTTACATCACTACAACAGGGATGAAAGGATTGCTTGTGCGACAAACGACACATCTACAATATTTCCCCAAATCTGAACGTAGCTGTGATTGCAGTCCATCATTTAAAAAAGTAAAAAATCTGCACATAGCTCAGAATGTAGTGACAGTTACAGACGAATCCTGCAAAGTTTAATTTCTGCCACAAACATGTTGACGCTCCATAAATAAAAATTCTTGCATGAATAATTGATAACCATGTTTCATTTTCACATAAATTCATTACTTTAACTGCTTGTCAAGCACCTTACTCTTTACTTTCACCTCTTCTTGCTGAGCTGAGTGAGTTAGTCCCTTTCAGAGGATATTCTGCTGCTGAGTCACTCTAAAAAGAATATTTGAGCTTAGTTGATATGAAAGAATATGTTTTCATTGATCTAATGTAATTATATTGGTTTGGTGATGGAATCTTTTTTTTTTTGTCAACCAACCTCAAAAAAACACTCTAAACTGACTTTTTAAAAACTTTTGTTCAAATTAAATTTATTAAGTTGTTTCAGCTTTAGCATGCACGAAGAGCAAAAGGGGTGGAGCTATTTTTAAAATTCAACGTATCTGAACCACAAAGGCTCATGGGAAATGCAGATTCAGCAGGAATTTAATCTTTTATGATTGTTATCCTATAAATTTGAGTCATGTGTTTACTGCCTTTGTTAAGGTTACATTCAGAGAAAGTTGTTAAGAAATTCTGTTCAGTTTGGACATCAAAGTTGCACCATGAGTGTGAAAAAACAGTACAAGGAGATCAATTTAGATACTTTAACTGAATAAAGTGAACTGAGTATAATTTACTACAGCATTCAAGTTTCTTAAATCAAGTGAAAGGTTTCAGGTGAAATTAAATTAGAATATTGGGAAAAGCAACTTCATTGATTTTATTTTAAACAACTTAAAATAAATGGTTTGCTTCAGTGAAAAAAAAAACAGTTTGCATGAACTTAAAGTTAGGTTAAACCAACTTTTTAAAAATTTATTTACATTTAATTGATGTAGAAATATTTGGTGTGACCAATTATCTTAATTTTTTTAGGTTAAGCCATAGCAAAAAAAAATTTCAGTGTGTGGTCAATACTCTTACTTTCTTTTACTCAAGGTTTTCATTTCTCCACTTCTTGTTGCCAAATAACAAAACACTTTTATTATTGAGCTTCCTTGATTTGTGTCTTGGATATTAAAATAACTTATTAAATATCTTTATTGGTATGGAAATGTTAAAAGTAGCCTACTTACAGACCGCTCTGTTTCTCAACTACAGCTTCTCTGTAACTGAACAAACGTCTGAGTTAAAGAAGAAAAAAGAAATTTGACTGCCAGAGTTGTTTCTCTGTTTGCAGTGATGGTTTAGCATCAGCGCTGACTGATACATAATCATATTGATCAGACACATGCTCATGACAAGTTCTTTATGTCATCATTTCCTGTTTCCTGTCAATGATCCAGTGGGAGGGACGGATTTGTAAATCTCCATCTAACAGGATCAGGGTCATTTTGATCCAATCCACCAAAGTTTGGAAATACCCAGATATCAATCTGAGATCCAAAGACCTGAATCCAGGGATTTGGAAATCCAGATCATTTTGATCGGGATTCAAAGTTTTGAAATACTGGGCCCAGATGTGACATGACGGCCATCTTGCCAGTCAGCTTGCCCCTCATTATATTGTTTTAATGGTGCATGTACTTTTTAAATTACCACAACTTGCTCAACTTTCAGCTGATTTTCAAAGAGTTGGTTTGTTATAAACGTCAGAGATGTAATTATGAAGCTGCAACTCATCAGTAATCACAACCAACACAGAGCAGTAACCTTCATCCTGAAAAATAACAGGAACAATGGATAAGGTATGTATGGAAATCAATATTTAGATGGTGGAAAATGATATGATATGGATCTTTCACAATATCTCTAATCCGTCCTACCCAATCTAGTACAGTAGACTCCTTCCTTCTCTTCAAATCCAGACACAAAACTGTCCTGCACAGACAGTCTTAGTCCACCTAAGTCCATATGCACCAATCTAATGTGTTTTCTGTTTTCTTGGTACCTGTTATGATTTTAGCAGGACTGGGACCGCTTACGCTTTTCTACCGATTCCATTCTCAGCAATTTTTTGGGTCTCAATTAGATTTAAATTGCAGTCTTTGATTTTGATGATTTCTGTGACTTTTAGTTTAGTTTTTCAACACCAGATCAAGTTGTCTGCCATTCTCCACCTTCTCTAAAGCTTTTTTCCAGATAAAAATATAGGCCCTGATTTATGAAAGGTTTGCGCATGCTAAAACGAACACGATCTTCATTACACACACAATAATCTGCCGGAGCTGATTTACAAAGCAGGGCAAAAGGAGGTCTGCGCCTGTTAGCAGGGAAAAACAGCCCCACTATCCATTCTGCGTGTCTGCTGTGGATGAATATGCAATCTGGGCGTTTCTGCCAGAACGCGTAAAATATTAGAAGGAGACTATGCAAACAACTCAGCTTAACACACGCAGGCCCAATCCCAAACCCCCCTACACACTACCCCTTAGGCCCAATCCCAAACCCCCCTACACACTACCCCTTAGGCCCAATCCCAAACCCCCCTACACACTACCCCGTAACTATCGAGTGTCACTCCCAATGAAGTCACACTTGCAGCTGTAGAGGCGCCTTGATTGCAGGTGGAGGGTGTTAATGAAAACAGACGCCCTCTTCCCCCAACTGGAAAAGGAAAGCAATAACACAAACACCCCCGTGTCAAATAAAACGTGGAAAAACTAACTCACACCATTAAGAATATTTTATTTAAAAAAAAAAATCAACCAAACAATTAAAAAATGAAAATTATTATATTATTACACAATACATTTACTTGTCCATATCATTATTATTATTATCGTTATGCCTAGGAGGATATAATCCCTTTTCCTCTCAAACATTCCCTTCCATAGCGCCAGTGGTTTGATTAAAACCTGTGCACCGGTCATCGTTTTTTTTTTTTTTTTTTTACCCCATAATATAACTCCATTCATGTTTTTCTGTTAGTATTGACAAACATGCATGACACGTGCGGAACTCATGTGTGGAACATGACTGTTTCCACCATTTAGCCGTTGCACCCGCTGCAAAATTCAGGCGAGTCTGCACTGATGCAGACTCGCTGATTGAGGGCTGAACAGTCCACCCCCCCTCCACCCTACACGGTTTGGGACGGCCCTTAAGATGGCGGAGCCTCCGCGGGAATGCGCAAACGGAGGGGTAGTGCTTAGGGGCCGGTTTGGGATTGGGCCGCAATGTGATTTATCAACTGTGCGACGGAAAGCGGGCGCTAAATGCTTGTAATTTAGCACGTCTGAAAAGCAGGCGTTTACTGGAAGCTTTATGCACTGAGTGCTGCTGCAGGACTGCAGACATGCAGCATCGGGTCAGAGTCATTTCTCATGAGGTGTGCAGGCGACATCAAGTTTTCATTATCTAATTAAATAACAACATCACTGTTTAACACGGGTTTTTCAAGACAAATGAATCAGAACATCTGCAGCTGCAGCATCATGGTAGTTAAAGGGGAAACTCAGTAACTTTTTTACCTCAATAAATGCTTTTCGGAATCCCCGTGGGGCTAAACAAAGTGTTTACGGAGCGATTCAATGTGCCCCCCCCTCCCGCCGGGGCCTCTGACCTGCGAGCAGCTAAAAACAACTTTGCCTGCGTCGACCCGAGCAGAACTTGCGACAACAGAAACCACTGTACAGTACTCAGGTCCCCTATCTACCGAGCTGCTTCCAGCTCTGATTTGAACCAGACTACCAGCGCTAATAGTAAGAAAACATTTCTTTATCTTCACACCACCTAAACACGGCTCCTGGCTCTCATAACCAACTCTTTGCTGGACCAGAGTGATTCACATAGCTTGCGCTGCCTGGGCGCCGGGTGAAGCATCACTGCTTCAGGCTCAATAATCACTTGTCACGTCCGCAAAAAGTAAATAAAAGTTCGTATTCTTACCTGCTACTCGCCAACACCAGTAAAACATATAATCCGCGGCATATTTACCCGCAAATCGCGGGAAAACGTCCCGTTTCAGAAAATACAGGACTTTACTTTGAGCAGAGGGAGACGAGGTGCTGCTACCAACGCAGCAAAGTAGCATCAACAAGCTAGAAAAAGCTTAGAAATATATCCAGCGATCAAAATAGAGGAAAGACAGGTAGAGAAGCCGTCTGTGTGCTGTGGGGGTGTAGGGGGGGGTTGAACACGACAGTGAAAGGACACCACTAGGGGGAGCCCCGAGCTGAAGTTACTGAGTTCTGCTTTAAAGCTGACATTAATTAGGTCTTTTATTTTTTTTATTTTTGCCAGTGGCATATTTCTAAATTTAGATCAGCTCCTGCGCTCTTCCTCTCCAGACCCTCTTCCTCCTCTCCACACAGCGGCAGCTGATGCTGCTCTGAGGTTGCTTTCCTCCGTGAAGTTGGCCCCCACCCTCACAAAAACTCAGTGAAAATAACCAGTAATGTAGCACAAACTACTGGTACTTTTTGTTACTGAGTTTCGCGTGGGGTAGAGGGCAGCTACGCAGGTCCAGCACCTGGCATTGTACCAAAGAGTGTGCACTGCGTGCGTAATATCAGACCATCCTCATCATCGTCTCCTTATCCACGTCCTTAAACTGGCCTCTTCTTACGACCCACAGGGAAACCTGCTGCATCGTTTCTATTTAGAGTGATTAGATTTATCTTATATTCTGTTTTTTATTTGTCTCTTATATCTCTGGAACTAATATCTCTCTCAGGTCGAATTTCATTTTGCGTTTACCACATGCTCTACTGAACTTTCCATGGCAAAGCAATAGCGCAGCTAAATGCTCATTTAAATCCTGCTGTTTGCATCTGTTACAGATTGCATGTAGTCTTTGTAGATCACCCGCAAACGCTGAAGAGACAGCGCACGCTATTTATCAGTGCGGCAAAGAAATTAGCAGTCTTTATTTGGATTCTTTGTAAATCAGGGCCATAATGTCATGTTTTTAGACAGCCAAAGAGAAACATTTCACCCTCTGCTGGAGAAAAATGGGAACTTTCCTCACACCCAACTTATGTAGACGAAAATGAAGGATCTAAATTTGACAAAAAAATCGATTCTTGAACAAAAATCCCAATTTTAAAAATCATCCCAAAAAAATCCTGATTCGATTTCTTCTATACGATTTTCCCACCCAGTTTTTAGTGTGAGAGTCACGTAGGGCTGTTAGAATTGCTCCAAAATGACGTTTGAATATTTGTTCTAAAATTAACACATAATTCAGATACATTCAAATATCTGTTTGAGCATAATGCCAAACGGACAAACCAATACAAGACATAACTACTTGTAAAGGTATTTTTATTGTTATTTCACTATTAACATCTTTAACAACGCCCAGGATATTACAAAATGAACTCAGTCCCCCCGCATCTCCCTAACTTGTACGAGCAATTAAAGGTCCCAACAAATTAAAATGAAATTAACGAACATTGAATGCTCGGGGCAAGCTGTGATGAACGGAACAACTTGAAACAGTCGGCCTATAATCAGACCAGTGTAGCAGATGTAGGCCTGATATGAAAGGCTAGTTTCCCCACAGTTTATTTCAGATTCGAATATTAATTTTCACAGACGAATCTTGTTTTGTTTTTTTTTTTATTAGTTTTTGAACATATATTCAAATTTAGAATATTTGTTGACAGCCCTAGTGTCATCAAATCAAATCAAATCAAGGTTATTTATATAGCCCTTTACAGTACCCATTGGACACACAAAGTGCTTTACAGGAGGGGTAACAGAAAAACATTGGGACAGGTGGGGGAGGGGAGAAAAAAGGAAACCACTGTCCCGCCCTCTGCAGAGGACGTGATAATGGGTTAAAAAAAACACCCTCAGTACATAAGCACGATACAGACAATCACAATATCATGACACATGTGGTAGGGAGGAGGAGGGGTCCAGAGCCCAGTCAGAGAGGAGACGCTGCCAACAACAGGGGCGCATCTTTCCAAACCTCTCCATTTCTGTGGGAGGAAGTTGAAGGACCAGCAGGCAGTGGACATGTGTGTGTCAGTATTGTGTGATGTGTTTGCGTGAGCGAGACAGAGCACACACACACACATGTGACCATGGTGTATTGTAATATGTCTGGTTTTAAGTTGTTGGTTAAGTTCCCAAGTTGCCAGAAACATTATAATTAGCCACATGTTGGCTGGCTGCATTGATCGGTATCAGGTGATATTGGATATGGGAAATTAAGAGTTAGACAATATCGGCATGTCGGATATCTGTAAAAATACTGATAAAATACAAAACAAAGAATATTTTGCATCATAAACTCCTATCTACTCAAATAAAACTTGTCTTCCAGGGGACTCTGGACAACTTTTACGTCTCTACCGATGCCAGAGTCTTGGACAAACACCTGGATCCGGCCCAGCTGGGGCTCCTCACTGCACATGCTCAGTATGTTTCCCTCAGGCTGGAAGACTCACTGAAATAACGGAAATACACAAATAATTCATCTTAACTCTAATCCAGAATCTCTGTTTCTGCTCTGAAAGAGGAAAATGATTCACATCTGCTTCTGAATAAAAGTTCAGATCCAACGCAGCCGAATAGAAAACGGGGATAAAAATCTGGGAATGGGAATCATCCCATGGGTGCATGTGAGCAGGACTTCAGGCCTTCAAAGGTCCGTAATCCAGTGGTTCATTTTGCACATGGGGCGGCACTCATCACCTCGGGGGGACGGAAACTGGAGACTTCAAACATGCAGCAGACATAGCGAGAGATGTTTCCAAACTCTTATCAGGACGTTTTTAATTCCTCGCCCTCTCCTGGCGCTTCAGGTGTTGACGCTGAACTGGACCGTTAGTGGGAAAAAAAGGCAGAAAACAGACGGTAAAGCTCCTCCCAGGACAGGAGATGTCCGGGCTTTTCTTCTCTTGAAGCTCCGCTCGGACTGAAAAGTCCTGTTTGGTGTCACATATTTAATTAGATAGTTAGGCAGCAACAGCCAAGCAGCCAGAAGGAGTCAGGCATCATGTCTGTAATCATCAGCTGAGCCAAGGAGGAGGTGGAAGCCACTGATACCAGGACCAGAAAGCTCCTCACAAAGCAAGTCCAGCATCCTGGGACTCGACACCAGGGATGACTCGGCTACCTGATTACAGCTGATCACAGTATTAAAGAACATAAGTCACCAAGATCCTCAATGTTTTCATGTTTATGGAAGATCACATGATCAGATCAGGAAGGAGAACAAAGGGCGGCACATCTGTGTGTTTCTGCTTGTGTTGCTTTGTCTTCCTTCCGTGTTTTCATAAGAAAGTTCAGCAGAAGAAGAGTGATTCCTCCAAAATAACAGATTCATCTTGCTGGGAGAGAAAATGGTGAAGGTGTGATGATGATGACTCACCAGCCAGGAAAGCCGGACATAAAGATGGAAATCCATCCAGTATGTTCCACTGCAGCCATTCCATTGTTCGTTTTCATTCATTCATTCATTCATTCATTCATTCATTCATTCATTCATTCATTCATTCATCCATTCATTCATCCTTTCATTCATTCATTCATTCATTCATTCATTCATCCTTTCATTCAGTCATTCATTCATCCATTCAGTCATTCATTCATCCTTTCAGTGACTTATTCACAAACTCATTTTCATTCATTCATTCATTCATTCATTCATTCATCCATTCATTCATTCATTCATTCATTCATCCATTCATTCATCCTTTCATTCATTCATTCATTCATTCATTCATTCATCCATTCATTCATCCTTTCATTCATTCATTCATTCATCCATCGATCCATCCTTCCCTTCAGTTACTTATTCATTCACTCATTTTCACTTATTCATCCATCCATGCATCCATCCATCCATCCATCCATCCATCCATCCATCCCTTCAGTCACTTATTCACTCACTCATTTTCATCAAATAATTAATTAATTAATTAATTCATTCATTCATTCATTCATTCATTCATTCATTCATTCATTCATTCATTCATCCATTCATTCATTCATCCTTTCATTCATCCTTTCATTCATAATTCATTCATTCATTCATTCATTCATGATTTATCCACCCATCCATCCCGTCAGTCATTTATTCACTCACTCATATTCATTCATCCATCCAAAACCTCCATAAACTATGGACGAGTGCTTTTCCTGCTTTCATCCTCAGCCAACCATTTGTTCTGTCTTCTATCCTTTCTGACACTCACTGACCTTCCAGACATCACAGATTCCTCCTCCTCCATATCTCCACCTCTAGCTTCCACACTCCAGACCTTCTCCTCCACATCTCCATCTCCACCTCTAGCTTCCAGACTCCAGACCACCTCCTCCACATCTCCACCTCTAGCTTCCAGACTCCAGACCTCCTCCTCCACATCTCCACCTCTAGCTTCCAGACTCCAGACCTCCTCCTCCACATCTCCACCTCTAGCTTCCAGACTCCAGACCTCCTCCTCCACATCTCCATCCCACCTCAAGCTTCCAGACTCCAGACCTCCTCCTCCACATCTCCATCCCACCTCTAGCTTCCAGACTCCAGACCTCCTCCTCCACATCTCCATCCCACCTCTAGCTTCCAGACTCCAGACCTCCTCCTCCACATCTCCATCCCACCTCTAGCTTCCAGACTCCAGACCTCCTCCTCCACATCTCCACCTCTAGCATCCAGACTCCAGACCTCCTCCTCCACATCTCCATCCCGCCTTTAGCTTCCAGACTCCAGACCTCCTCCTCCACATCTCCATCCTGCCTCTAGCTTCCAGACTCCAGACCTCCTCCTCCACATCTCCATCCCACCTCTAGCTTCCAGACTCCAGACCTTTCCCATCAGTTGTCAGGTCACATCCTGCAGCAGCCTGAACTCCTTGTCATTTATTAAGCTTTTTCTGATTTTTTTTTCACATTTAAAGTCAAATTACAATTAAATAAAGCAAATATTTGATCTGAATTATGCCAACGACACTCAGCTAGATATAACTGTGTGGTTCCAGACAAAGCTTCGGCTAGCCACACATTTTAGTCAGTGTGATTCGTTTTTTTTTTTTTTTACATCTGGACTTCTTAATCTCATAGAGCCAGAAAAAAACTAAATTCTTAAATCAGGTCTTAAAGTGGGTAAATGGAGGTCTTCAACATCACCAACACATCGAAATTTTAAAACATAAATCCTGTGTCAAAAATGAAAAAGCTTCTTATTAGGCCACACCTGAGCATCCAAGCAATTTTGGTCTAAGTACTGTAGTTCAGTGAGGTAGGGTGGAGCTACAGTAGCTTAGTAAGATGAGGTGGAGCTGCAGTAGTTTAGTGAGGTAGGGTGGAGCTGCAGTAGTTTAGTGAGGTAGGGTGGAGTTACAGTAGCTTAGTAAGATGAGGTGGAGCTAAAGTAGTTTAGTGAGGTAGGGTGGAGCTACAGTAGTTCAGTGAGGTGAGGTGGAGCTAAAGTAGTTTAGTGAGGTAGTGTGGAGCTACAGTAGTTCAGTGAGGTGAGGTGGAGCTACAGTAGTTTAGTGAGGTGAGGTGGAGCTAAAGTAGTTTAGTGAGATAGGGTGGAGCTACAGTAGTTCAGTGAGGTGAGGTGGAGCTACAGTGGTTCAGTGAGGTGAGGTGGAGCAAAAGTAGTTTAGTGAGGTAGGGTGGAGCTACAGTAGTTCAGTGAGGTAAGGTGGAGCTACAGTGGTTCAGTGAGGTGAGGTGGAGCTGCAGTAGTTTAGTGAGGTGAGGTGGAGCTACATTGGTTCAGTGAGGTGAGGTGGAGCTACAGTGGTTCAGTGAGGTGGGGTGGAGCAAAAGTAGTTTAGTGAGGTAGGGTGGAGCTACAGTAGTTCAGTGAGGTGAGGTGGAGCTAAAGTAGTTTAGTAAGGTGAGGTGGAGCTAAAGTAGTTTAGTGAGGTGAGGTGGAGCTACAGTAGTTTAGTGAGGTAGGGTGGAGCTACAGTAGTTCAGTGAGGTGAGGTGGAGCTACAGTGGTTCAGTGATGTGAGGTGGAGCAAAAGTAGTTTAGTGAGGTAGGGTGGAGCTACAGTAGTTCAGTGAGGTGAGGTGGAGCTAAAGTAGTTTAGTGAGGTGATGTGGAGCTAAAGTAGTTTAGTGAGGTGAGGTGGAGCTAAAGTAGTTTAGTGAGGTGAGGGTGGAGCTACAGTGGTTCATGAGTTGAGGTGGAGCTAAAGTAGTTTAGTGAGGTGAGGTGGAGCTAAAGTAGTTTAGTGAGGTAGGGTGGAGCTACAGTGGTTCAGTGAGGTGAGGTGGAGCTACGATAGTTTAGTGAGGTGAGGTGGAGCTACAGTAGTTTAGTGAGGTAGGGTGGAGCTACAGTAGCTTAGTAAGATGAGGTAGAGCTACAGAAGTTCAGTGAGGTGAGGTGGAGCTACTGTAGTTCAGTGAGGTGGGTGGAGCAACTGTAGTTAATGAAGCGGGTGAAGCCTCTGTAGTTCAGTGAGGTGGGTGGAGCTACAGTAGTTAGTGAAGCAGGTGGAGCTACAGTAGTTAAGTGAAGTGGGTGGAGCTACTGTAGTTAGTGATGTGAGGTGGAGCTACTGTAGTTCAGTGAGGTGGGTGGAGTTACTGTAGTTAGTGAAGCGGGTGGGGCTAAAGTAGTTCAGTGATGTGAGGTGGAGCTACAGTAGTTCAGTGAGGTGAGGTGGAGCTACTGTAGTTCAGTGAGGTAGGGTGGAGCTACAGTAGTTCAGTGAGGTGAGGTGGAGCTACAGTAGTTTAGTGAGGAGAGGTGGAGCTACAGTAGTTTAGTGAGGTGGGTGGAGTAACTGTAGTTAGTAAAGCGGGTGGAGCTACAGTAGTTCAGTGATGTGAGGTGGAGCTAAAGTAGTTTAGTGAGGTAGGGTGGAGCTACAGTGGTTCAGTGAGGTGAGGTGGAGCTACAGTAGTTCAGTGAGGTGAGGTGGAGCTACAGTTGTTTAGTGAGGTGAGGTGGAGCTACAGTAGTTTAGTGAGGTAGGGTGGAGCTACAGTAGTTTAGTGAGGTGAGGTGGAGCTACAGTAGTTCAGTGAGGTGAGGTGGAGCTAAAGTAGTTTAGTGAGGTGATGTGGAGCTAAAGTAGTTTAGTGAGGTGAGGTGGAGCTAAAGTAGTTTAGTGAGGTGAGGTGGAGCTACAGTGGTTCATGAGTTGAGGTGGAGCTAAAGTAGTTTAGTGAGGTGAGGTGGAGCTAAAGTAGTTTAGTGAGGTAGGGTGGAGCTACAGTGGTTCAGTGAGGTGAGGTGGAGCTACGATAGTTTAGTGAGGTGAGGTGGAGCTACAGTAGTTTAGTGAGGTAGGGTGGAGCTACAGTAGCTTAGTAAGA
Source organism: Atherinomorus stipes (assembly GCA_023101725.1). Classification (NCBI taxonomy): domain Eukaryota; kingdom Metazoa; phylum Chordata; class Actinopteri; order Atheriniformes; family Atherinidae; genus Atherinomorus; species Atherinomorus stipes. The sequence continues at coordinate 136,568 of JALJCO010011097.1, read as the reverse complement.
TGAGGTAGAGCTACAGAAGTTCAGTGAGGTGAGGTGGAGCTACTGTAGTTCAGTGAGGTGGGTGGAGCAACTGTAGTTAATGAAGCGGGTGAAGCCTCTGTAGTTCAGTGAGGTGGGTGGAGCTACAGTAGTTAGTGAAGCAGGTGGAGCTACAGTAGTTAAGTGAAGTGGGTGGAGCTACTGTAGTTAGTGATGTGAGGTGGAGCTACTGTAGTTCAGTGAGGTGGGTGGAGTTACTGTAGTTAGTGAAGCGGGTGGGGCTAAAGTAGTTCAGTGATGTGAGGTGGAGCTACAGTAGTTCAGTAAGGTGAGGTGGAGCTACTGTAGTTCAGTGAGGTAGGGTGGAGCTACAGTAGTTCAGTGAGGTGAGGTGGAGCTACAGTAGTTTAGTGAGGAGAGGTGGAGCTACAGTAGTTTAGTGAGGTGGGTGGAGTAACTGTAGTTAGTAAAGCGGGTGGAGCTACAGTAGTTCAGTGATGTGAGGTGGAGCTAAAGTAGTTTAGTGAGCTAGGGTGGAGCTACAGTGGTTCAGTGAGGTGAGGTGGAGCTACAGTAGTTCAGTGAGGTGAGGTGGAGCTACAGTTGTTTAGTGAGGTGAGGTGGAGCTACAGTAGTTTAGTGAGGTAGGGTGGAGCTACAGTAGTTTAGTGAGGTGAGGTGGAGCTACAGTAGTTCAGTGAGGTAGGGTGGAGCTACAGTAGTTCAGTGAGGTAGGGTGGAGCTACAGTAGTTCAGTGCATTGAGGTGAGGTGGAGCTACAGTAGTTTAGTGAGGAGAGGTGGAGCTACAGTAGTTCAGTGAGGAGAGGTGGAGCTACAGTAGTTTAGTGAGGTTGGGTGGAGCTACTGTAGTTAGTGAGGTAGGGTGGAGCTACAGTAGCTTAGTAAGATGAGGTAGAGCTACAGCAGTTCAGTGAGGTGAGGTGGAGCTACTGTAGTTCAGTGAGGTGGGTGGAGCAACTGTAGTTAATGAAGCGGGTTAAGCCTCTGTAGTTCAGTGAGGTGGGTGGAGCTACAGTGGTTCAGTGAGGTGGGTGGAGCTACTGTAGTTCAGTGAGGTGGGTAGAGCTACTTTAGTTCAGTGAGGTGGGTAGAGCTACTGTAGTTAGTGATGTGGAGCTACTGTAGTTCAGTGAGGTGGGTGGAGTTACTGTAGTTAGTGAAGCGGGTGGGGCTACAGTAGTTCAGTGATGTGAGGTGGAGTTACAGTAGTTCAGTGATGTGAGGTGGAGCTACTGTAGTTAGTGAGGTGGGTGGAGTTCCTGTAGTTAGTGAAGCAGGTGGAGCTACAGTAGTTAAGTGAGGTGGGTGGAGTTACTGTAGTTAGTAAAGCGGGTGGAGTTACAGTAGTTCAGTGATGTGAGGTGGAGCTACTGTAGTAAGTGAGGTGGGTGGAGTTACTGTAGTTAGTGAAGCAGGTGGAGCTACTGTAGTTAGTGAGGTGGGGGTGGAGCTACTGTAGTTCAGTGAGGTGGGTGGAGCTACAGTAGTTCAGTGAGGTGGGTGGAGCTACTGTAGTTAGTGAGGTGGGTGGAGCTACAGAAGTTCAGTGAGGTGGGTAGAGCTACTGTAGTTCAGTGAGGTGGGTGGAGCTACTGTAGTTCAGTGAGGTGGGTGGAGTTACTGTAGTTCAGTGAGGTGGGTGGAGCTACTGTAGTTAGTGAGGTGGGGGTGGAGCTACTGTAGTTCAGTGAGGTGGGTGGAGCTACAGAAGTTCAGTGAGGTGGGTAGAGCTACAGAAGTTCAGTGAGGTGGGTGGAGCTACTGTAGTTAGTAAAGCGGGGGGAGCTACAGTAGTTCAGTGAGGCGGATGGAGCTACTGTAGTTAGTGAGGTGGGGGTGGAGCTACGGTAGTTCAGTGAGGTGGGTGGAGCTACTGTAGTTCAGTGAGGTGGGTGGAGCTACTGTAGTTCAGTGAGGTGGGTGGAGCTTCTGTAGTTAGTGAGGTGGGGGGTGGAGCTACAGAAGTGGAGAAGTCTATGTCAGCTGGGTTTTGGGAAAACCCAGGTGTCATTTTGTTGTTAACCGGTCTGGATGTGACCGATGTTTGCCGATAGAAACCAGAACACTGAGGCGTGTGAACACCTCAACCGTCTCTGCTGGTATATTAGACCCAACACAAGATCTCAAACCTGGATGCTTGAATGTAAACACGTGTAAACACGGATATGGAGAACCGAGCTTCTCGTGTTTCACTGAAACACCAAATCCAAATTTAAACAAAGACATCTGGAACTCACATTTAGGCCAAACTGAAGCCAAATCTGATGAGTTTCCTCCTAAAACGCAGTCAGAAAGCAGGTCTGCCGGGTCAGAGATGAGCAGCAGATGTCCAGCCCGTTAATCCTGATGACCTTTTGTGAAATGTCGGAGCATCAGGTTTATAAGACAAACCGAGTCAACTGGAAGCTACATGAGCCCGCTGCTAAATGGTGTGTGGCTGAGTGTGATGAAGAGGAGGGGTGATGGGGATCTCCCCCTGCTTTAACAACACGGCTGACCTCAGAGCAAGTGTGAATACTCCTCATTTTAAACAGCTTCATTAACCGAGACGCCTCCTCAAATTAAAGGTCAGCACAGGAAAATATAGACGTTAGCTCCAGACTGTTTGACACCACGTAATGGATTCAAATTTCAGTTTTAAATGAGTTTTACTCAGAGTAAAATGATTAATCTTACATAGACACTGAGCACAGGGTTTAAACAGAGAAAAGAAAGTTTTTTTCCTATAATAGATTTTTTTTTTTTGCCAAAAACTCCTTCCTCAACTTAAAAACATACATAACAACCAAATGTCTAGTTTGATCAGGAATAACGCGGTCCGTACTTGTCTTTGGTAGCAATCTACCAAACATTTTAATATGTCATTTACCAAAAAAGTAAGAAGAATTTACCTGGAAAACAACAGAATTTTGTCAAAATTAAGAGACATTGCTGAAAAAGTTAGTCCTCAAAAAGGTTAAGAACATCTATAACCTATAGACCATCTTTAACTAGGGAAGGACATATCGATACCCTGAAGTCAATGCTTGGTACCAGGCTGCACGGTGGCGTGGCGGTTAGCACTGCAGCCTCACAGAAGGTTGCCAGTTCGAATCCCAGCTCGGTTCCAAAAATTCCTGTGTGGAGTTTGCATGTTCTCCCGCGTATGCGTGGGTTCTCTCCGGGTTCTCCAGCTTCCTCCCACCATCCAAAGACATGCATGTCAGGTTAATTGGTCGCTTTAAATTGTCCCTATGTGTGAGTGTGAGTGGTTGTCTGTCTCTCTGTGTTGGCCCTGCAACAGACTGGCGACCTGTCCAGGATGTACCTGCCACTCATCTGACAATAGCTGGGATAGACTCCAGCAACCCTGAACTGGATAAGTGGTACAGAAAATGACTGACAATACTTGATACCAGCCAGACAAAATATCGCATACATATCCACACTTTTTTGAGTATCCAGTTACCACTGTACAAATACAAAACATGCAATTTATTTTAACTTCTTAGAGTTATAGGTGATGAAATTATGTGTAAAAAGTAAAAAAATGTGTAATAGCCTATCAGATTCTTGCTTCTGTATCACATGATGGTGGTAGCCTATCAGATTCTAGCTTCTGTGTCACATGATGGTGGTAGCCTATCAGATTCTAGCTTCTGTATCACATGATGGTGGTAGCCTATCAGATTCTAGCTTCTGTATCACATGATGGCGGTAGCCTATCAGATTCTAGCTTCTGTATCACATGATGGTGGTAGCCTATCAGATTCCAGCTTCTGTATCACATGATGGTGGTAGCCTATCAGATTCCAGCTTCTGTATCACATGATGGTGGAAGCCTATCAGATTCTAGCTTCTGTGTCACATGATGGTGGTAGCCTATCAGATTCTAGCTTCTGTATCACATGATGGTGGTAGCCTATCAGATTCTAGCTTCTGTATCACATGATGGTGGTAGCCTATCTGATTCTAGCTTCTGTATCACATGATGATGGGAGCCTATCAGATTCTAGCTTCTGTGTCACATGATGGTGGTAGCCTATCAGATTCTAGCTTCTGTGTCACATGATGGTGGTAGCCTATCAGATTCTAGCTTCTGTGTCACATGATGGTGGTAGCCTATCAGATTCTAGCTTCTGTATCACATGATGGTGGTAGCCTATCAGATTCTAGCTTCTGTATCACATGATGGTGGTAGCCTATCAGATTCTAGCTTCTGTATCACACGATGGTGGTAGCCTATCAGATTGTAGCTTCTGTATCCCATGATGGTGGTAGCCTATCAGATTCTAGCTTCTGTGTCACATGATGGTGGTAGCCTATCAGATTGTAGCTTCTGTATCACATGATGGTGGTAGCCTATCAGATTCTAGCTTCTGTATCATATGATGGTGGTAGCCTATCAGATTCTAGCTTCTGTGTCACATGATGGTGGTAGCCTATCAGATTCTAGCTTCTGTATCACATGATGGTGGTAGCCTATCAGATTCTAGCTTCTGTACCACACACTGATGGTAGCCTATCAGATTCTAGCTTCTGGATCACATGATGGTGGTATCCTATCAGATTCTAGCTTCTGTATCACATGATGGTGGTAGCCTATCAGATTCTAGCTTCTGTATCACATGATGGTGGTAGCCTATCAGATTCTAGCTTCTGTATCACATGATGGTGGTAGCCTATCAGATTCTAGCTTCTGTATCACATGATGGTGGTAGCCTATCAGATTCTAGCTTCTGTGTCACATGATGGTGGTAGCCTATCAGATTCTAGCTTCTGTATCACATGATGGTGGTAGCCTATCAGATTCTAGCTTCTGTATCACATGATGGTGGTAGCCTATCAGATTCTTGCTTCTGTATCACATGATGGTGGTAGCCTATCAGATGTCATGATGATGCTGCTACTGTTAGTGATGATGATGATGTTTTGTTATTTTTCAGTATCTTATATTTAAACATTTTCCACTGAATAAATCTAAACAAACTTAACCTGCAGTTAATTTATTTGATCATTTAAATGGTTTTAATCTTATTTTTGTTTATTTTTTCTCAGAAATATACATTATTACTGTTTTAAAAGCATTTCTTTCCAGTACTTCTGCTCTGTTTACTTTAATAGCCTATTAATCTTGCATTCAAGATATTAATTAAAGTGTGCATGTGATTTTCTTTTAAGGGACAAAAAGTATCGGTATTGATGAAAAAGTACTGTAAACTACTGGTGTTGTATCGACAGTAACATTTTGGTTTTGCCCTTCCCTTTAACAAAACCACATCCACTTAGAAAAATGAGACATGTCAAACTGTACAAGAAGGTTTTAGTGTGAGTGGTGCAGAGTCAGAGACTCATCGTTATCAGATAAAATATGTTTGGTGTAACAAGGTTAACAAAATGCTGCCTCGTTAAATAAGATTAGACTCAAAACTGGACAAATCCAGGTTTGCAGGAGGAAGTCTGAAAACCTGGACACCTGCTGCAGCATGAACTCATCACAGGTAAGTTCCCCGCGCAGCTCACCTCTGATCTCAGGTAATCTGACTAACACCGCCCACCTGCGGCTGCCGCGCCGCCCAGCGGGGCCGCTCCACCAACCGAACCCAGCTACCACCCTAAAACCAACACTGGGCCGACGTGAGGACCTGAACCCTGAGCTGGACCCGAACCCGGAGCTGGACTCTGGGCCGCTTGCAGGCCTCGCGGCAGCAGTTGCCTCAGCAGGTGGGGGCTGGCGCGCGAGCAACTTGTTGTCGGTGAGGATGATGAAGCGGATTGAAAGCAGAAAGAGAGAGGGGGGGAGGTAGGAGGTACCTGCACCGGTGTTCGTCTCCCCGCAGCTCCGCCACAGACCGACCGGGACGGCCTGCGCTGATCCGGGATCCTGCTCCGGTCCCGGACCCGGTCACAGCGCAGGAGGGAGGCCGAGGGGGAGGAGGGGAGGAGGGCAGGAGGGGGGTGTTAACAGCGGATTTTCATTAGCAGGGTTTTTATTTAAAGAGACAGCAAACAGGAATGCAGGAGGACAGACAGGACAGCAGGAAAACCAGGGGACAGGAGGACAGCAACGGGACAGAGAGGACAGCAGGAAAACTAGGGGACAGGAGGACAGCAACGGGACAGAGAGGACAGCAGGAAAACCAGGGGACAGGAGGACAGCAACGGGACAGAGAGGACAGCAGGAAAACTAGGGGACAGGAGGACAGCAACGGGACAGAGAGGACAGCAGGAAAACTAGGGGACAGGAGGACAGCAGAAAAACCAGGGGACAGGAGGACAGCTACGGGACAGAGAGGACAGCAGGAAAACTAGGGGACAGGAGGACAGCAGGAAAACCAGGGGACAGGAGGACAGCAACGGGACAGAGAGGACAGCAGGAAAACCAGGGGACAGGAGGACAGCAGGAAAACCAGGGGACAGGAGGACAGCAACGGGACAGAGAGGACAGCAGGAAAACTAGGGGACAGGAGGACAGCAGGAAAACCAGGGGACAGGAGGACAGCAACGGGACAGAGAGGACACAAATCCACATGACGATATTTAACATCTTTATTTCAGTATCAGACCAGCTGCCATCATCTGCTCCAACAGATAAACTCTGACTAATGAATAACTTTCACAAACTCCGTATTTGGCTACTGTACTCACATAGTTTATAGTTTAAACCAGCTACTCGGTGTAATGTACTAAGTAATCGGCTACACAGTTTAAACTTGTCACAGAAAGTAATTTTTGGTTTCTGCTGTTTGAGTGATATGTAAGAGGTTTTTATGTTGTGGATGTGAAAAAAGGGAGAAAGTCAGGATAAAGACGTATTCAGGCGTTCCACAGTGAATAAGAGAAATTTATTTAGAAAAATAAATAAGAGAAACACTGTGTTAACAGGAAATTTACATCATCATCATCCTGTTTCATACATCAGCATCTCAGAGCAGAAACTTTGATACACAAGAATGAAAATATTAAACAGCAAATGACATCTTTACGGTATATTCAACACTGTCGAGGGTTTTCTGAACACGTGCAGCTGCACTTTCTGCAGCTGGATTCATGGATGAATAACTACACACAGACAAAGTGTGTCAACTTTTTTTAGTTGGGGGAAGTTCAGAGATGTGAAATCATGGATGTTTCACGCTTAAGCAAAATATCTCAGGATTTTGAGGTCCATTAACAGCTAATATGTGGATATATGTTAGCTTAAAGTGAAGTTTAGCATAGTCACAGTTCACCTAAAACTCTAAAACATGATGAATTATTGCCTTTCTGTTAGTCTGCTGCAACCAGTCACTGTTCCTTAAACAACAGAATATCTGATGAGTCAGTTATTTAGCAACTTTTATTCAGCAGCTAACATCTCGCTAATGCTCCAGTAGCAGCTTTTCTTGTTTTTAGCTAAATGAATCGTCTTTCTGTTGGTCTGGATTCTTTAGTTTGGTTTCCTGACTTAAGAACTTGAATTGTGTTAAATGGCAGAAAATATTCAAGCATATTTTTTGGGAAAGAACAGACACAAACCAACATGTCCAACCGGAGCTGCGTTACAATCAGAAGCTATGTCCCTTTGACCCCCCCATAGAAACACCGACCACGTTACATCACATTCAACAACACTGCCCGTCACCACAAACACAGCGTGAACATGAAGAAAACAAGAAAACAAACCTAACACAAGAAAGCTTTAAAAAACACAAAACACTGAAAATATCTCATTACGGGAGCAAAGTGCTTCTGCAGGCCTTCGCAGAGAAACCACAGATCAATGAAACGTTCCTTCCTCACTGTTTTAGCCTAGCTTAGCCTAGCCTAGCCTAACCTAGCCTAGCCTAGCATAGCCGAGGAGCCCCAAAGATGTCTGTACCCTTGTCAAAAAGCTAGATTTATATCCTGTACAGGGCGATATTACCTGACAAGCAGCAGCTAATTGAAGCTGGAAGCAGTTATTTTTCTCTTTTTTTGGTTTAAACTGAGAATAAACTTCACCCAACTGTGACCCAGAGGACTGTGGTTTAATGGAAACATGAAACAGCTGCAGATTATAAATATGAATCCATTATCCGAGTCAGACCCAGTTAGTCCAGTTCTAAAGGCCCATTTATGTGTAAATCTGTTTCAAACATCACTGTCTTCATACTCTCAAGCATCTTTTTTATTAGTGTATTTTTTTAGCCAGAACAACATGTGTATCCACACTGCTTCAGTAACAGTGACGTCCGGGTTCAGGGGAGGATCCATCCCTCCATCAGACCTGCTGCCACTGAAGCCTCAGCCAACAGCTGATGGATCAACTTAAGGTCCAAAAGCATCTCTCAGGTCCTGGTTCGGGTCTTTGCTGGATTTGCTCTTTGAGAAACACCTTGTTGCTGCTAGAATCCTGTTTCTGTCAGACTGTCTGATCTTTGCTGCTTTTTATACATGAAACTTAAGAAACAGGAACAAATGACAAGCCTAAAAGAACCAGTTTAAACTGGTTCTTTGTGACAGGCCGCTGGTAACAAAGAACCTAAAGATCCAGTTTAAACTGGTTCTCTGTGACAGGCTGCTGGTAACAAAGAGCCTAAAGATCCAGTTTAAACTGGTTCTTTGTGACAGGTTGCTGGTAACAAAGAGCCTACAGATCCAGTTTAAACTGGTTCTCTGTGACAGGCCGCTGGTAACAAAGAGCAAAGATCCAGTTTAAACTGGTTCTCTGTGACAGGCCGCTGGTAACAAAGAGCCTAAAGATCTAATTTAAACTGGTTCTCTGTGACAGACTGCTGGTAACAAAGAGCAAAGATCCTGAGTTAAAACTGGTTCTCTGTGACAGGCCGCTGGTAACAAAGAGCCTAAAGATCTGATTTAAACTGGTTCTCTGTGACAGACTGCTGGTAACAAAGAGCAAAGATCCAGTTTAAACTGGTTCTCTGTGACAGACTGCTGGTAACAAAGAGCAAAGATCCAGTTTAAACTGGTTCTCTGTGACAGACTGCTGGTAACAAAGAGCAAAGATCTGGTTTAAACTGGTTCTCTGTGACAGGCTGCTGGTAACAAAGAGCAAAGATCCAGTTAAAACTGGTTCCCTGTGACAGACTGCTGGTAACAAAGAGCCTACAGATCCAGTTTAAACTGGTTCCCTGTGACAGGGTGCTGGTAACAAAGAGCCTACAGATCCAGTTTAAACTGGTTCTTTGTGACAAGCTTTACAGGTCAGAGTTAAAGGAACAGTACACCACAAAACAATGTGCGTTCATTTTCTACTCACCGTCATGCTAAGCAAGACTCTGGAGCACTTTTTTAATCTGTCAAATGCAGCCGGAGGTCGGACAGGTTTTTGTTTTCCCACAACTAGCGCCCGAAACAAAAAGGTCCATAAAAGTCCACAAAAACTTGGCAATATTCCTCTATACTGCTCGTCCAATGTAATCCAAGTCTCCTAAGTGGGTAGCGTCCATAATTTACTCCAAACGACATCATTTAGTATATTTTCAAAGTTTAAACAGTACTACATCTAGCTGCCACAAAGCCATGAGAGTTCATGACACTATGGAAGACGAGATCGCGCATTCTCTTTTTCTTTCTTTCTTTGTTTGAAATCAATAGCCAGCCCCGCTTGTGTTTGTCCCGGTTTGTCCACAGCTCATTTGCTCTTAGTACAATGTAAACAGCAAATTTCTTCTTCTACGTTTGAATAATCGGCAGAGTAGTTGCTGAACGCTGCAGCTTCCGTATTGTCAAGAACTCTCATGGACGCGCTTTCCGGCAGCTATATTTAGCACTGTTTAGGCTATAAAAATACATTAAATGATGTAGTTTGGAGTAAATTATGGATGTTACCCACTCAGGAGACTTGGATTACCTTGGACGAGCAGTATGGAGGAATATTCCCAAGTTTTTGTGGACTTTTATGGACCTTTTTGGTTCAGTCGCCGGTCACCTCCATTACATGAAAGTTGGAGGAAAACGAAAACCTCTCCGATCTCCGGCTGCATTTGAAATATTATAAAAGTTCTCCAGGTGAGAAGAAAATGAGCGCACTTATTTTTATTTTTTTTTTTTTTTTATTTTTCTTTATTTATTTTTTTTCTTTTTCTTTTTTTTTTTTTATCATTCTGTGGGTGTACTATTCCTTTAAGGTCCTCTGAAACTGGTCCGGTACCAGGACTGGACAGGAAATAAAGGAAAAAAAAACCCTGAAACAACCACTGTGCAAGATTACAACAAAGTCTGAGATGACACGAGGACTGGATCAGGACTCTGGATCAGGACTTGAATATGAACTAAGCCAAGAAAACTCTGTGCTGCCGTTGAAGTCTGATAGTTTTAACAGGAGTGGTCCTTTTCATCCAATTCTACCTTTTCCTCAGAGCTGTTGAACATTTTCAGAAGTTTACCTCAACATGTAGATGAGTCAAAGCTTTGTCTGGAAAATGATCTGTCATCTAGAAGGCCTTCGGCTTCAAAAATAGAATTCCTCAAAGTGGTTTCATCTCTCATTTAAAAACCACCAAACTTGTCACATTATTGTGAAGATGACTGAGATGGAAACCAAAAGCAGGGAAATAAAGACCACAAACAGGAAAGCACAGGGTTTATAGACAGATCACCTGTCGCAGAGTCTGTAGAGAAAACAGGTCCATCCGAGTCAGGGGGAAAAAACTCGGACACTTCTTCTTTGAGATGACCCGTCGGGGTTCGTATCCCAGGAACTGAACAGTGTTATACACTCTTATTAATGTCTCAGATCTGGAGTTTAAATCTGCACACCTGCACAGGTGTCCAGGTCCTGTGTGTATTTATATGCATTGGGTTGTTAAAGAGCAACTTAACACAAAATAAAGATTAATTCTGTTGAAGCTGACATTTCCAGAGAAAACAATCATTCTTTCTCCTCGTATACCCACCAAGTTGGCCTCTACTGCATGAGACACGATCAAAGCTGAAGGAGGCGTTACGATGTTATTAATGAACTTTGACGTGTCACGTTTGTCTCTGAAGACGGATCTGCAGCACCTTTGTTGAGAATAGAGACGTCACTGTTACAGAATGTCTTGGTAAGATTATTGTTAAAGAAATAATCAGATTATTCTGCATGAATTAGTTTTCCAACATGATAAAAGTGTAAAATCAAATCAGTACTCCTTATGGGCCTTTAAGTAAACAATAAGTAAATTAACAGCTTTAAATTTCATATCTGGTATGATATACCAGATTATAGTGTATAACAGTCACCAGCTTAATGTGTGTGAGCACACAGCAACATGGCACTGAGCTGCCTCTGACTGGCATGTGTCAGCCAATAAAGAGGCCGTTATACATATGAAAATGGATTCTGTTTAAAGTTTCATTTGGCCAAATTCATTTTAAATTACAGAAAGTAAAAAAGATGGGAGAGTATGTCTAAGTTATGTACATTTTAATTTAATTAATAAAAATGACTCGTTTGGTTAACAAAAGGCAGTTTTGGTTTTTAAACCATGAAATTTGCCAAGAAATTAGCAAACTATTGTAAGTGGCTGGTAAGGGCCCCCACACCACCAGAGGGCCCTCGGGTGTGCTTGAAATGTCAAGATATCTTGATTTGAAACAAGATTTTACACACACACGCACACACCCACATATATATATCTATATATATATATATACACACTCATACACATACAGATACATATATACATACATCCATCATACATATATGTTTATATGTATATATACATACACATTAGGGGTTCAACGATACCAACAATTCACTGTTCGACACTTTAGTTTACAGTTCGATATTTTTCCATACAAATTTTTTTTTTAATTAATGCCTTTTTTAAATGTTGTGTTTTTGTCCATAATGGCTTACCTGACTTAGCATGAGGACCAAAGTACTTTCAAATGCCAGATGTGAATATAGTCAAATGCTAGTTGAACACAGATCCACTGAATTTTTAACACAGAGCTTATTGTCAGAAGACAAGTTGATAAAATAAATAAATAAATCTGTATAGTTTGATATTTAATCCATGGTGGTCACGGTTCGATACAAATTCATGTATCCATGTATCCTTATCTATATATATCTATATATACTCATCAATTAGACACCTCAAGATTCTGAGTACTGGGGACAGAGGGAAGACCACTGTGCTGGTGGTGTGGTGGTGGGGGGGTCCCCAAGATTTTGAGTCAGCTCTGGTGATATGAGAGAGACAGTTTGATCCACACGGTGAGTTAAGTTGCTCTTTAAGTAACCACTTCTTTCTATTTCTGACTTGGTTGTGGGAACACGGCTCCATGTTAAATCTGTCAGGAAATCAAATCAAACCAAAAACGGCCTAAAACTTCCATAAATGTGGAATCTCTGCTTTCCTGTTTCTGAGAACTGGCTGGTCACATGGCTCCTGCAGTCTGAGAAGGATGAGGGGGGAGGGGCTCTACCCAGGCCCCGCCCCTGTGTTGCTGTTGGCTGTCTTGGGCCGGGTTGTCCGTGATCCGTTTCGTCCAACAGGAAGGAAGGGGCTGGACTCCGAGGTGATGACGATGCTCGGGATCCGACCAATCGCGCCCCTCATCATGTGACCCTCCGCGAAGTCTCCGTTCTGGGGGGAGAAAGTTTGTTTTATTTAAAGGTGGAGTTAAAAACGCTAATTCGTGAATCAGAGACTGAGACCGAGTCTGGAAAGTTGCAAGGTTCACAGCTTAAGAGTTTACACCCTTCAACTAAAGAAAGGAAAATATCAGCTGCCAGTGAAAAAAGTTGAAATTGACTAAAGAAATTTAAAAAATAATAAAATTATGAAAATTGCGACATTGATTTTGAATTGTGATTCAACAGAAATATTAAAAATAAATAAATAAATAAAACAAGTAAACAAGCATGATGGGGCTCCTGTTCTAAAATTTTGTCGAGCAAAACTTTGAGGCAGTTACAGTCGTTTTCTTTAAAGTCCAATCAGACTTCTGCACCTGCTGACAGGTGTTTCATTCCACTGTTCATGAGCAAGGTGCTTTAATTAGTCTGGGACAGTTTTATTCGTTTGTTTTTTTTATTTTAATAATTTTAAAACAGAAATTCAAATTCAGTATATTATTTTTCTAAATTATAATTTACTTAATTTTGATCTATTATCACTTTTTTCAGTTTTTAATTTGAATAACTGTTGTGAATTAAGCCTTTTCTTTAATGGGAGGGGATGTAAACTTTCAAGCAGAACTGTAGATGCTGCCTTCACTGCCGCAGTTTATCACAGCATTATATGTAATAAAGGTAGCTACTCATTTTCCATTTTCCCCTCAGAGGCTCCTCCCTCAGTCTGGAAGATCTGCACTGGAGAAGTTCTAATCTTACCAAGTTTGTTTTTGTCATTTCTAGTCAAAATAAGTCATCACACTCAAAATAAGACAAAATTACTTAAAGGTAAATATTTCAGTAACAGGGCTCAAGTTTTCAGGATCGCTTGGAGTGAGATTGAGACTGAGGTGGGGGCAGGGGGGTCATTGCTGGGGGGTATCAGATTAGACTCCAAAATTATTTCAAACAGCCTTGGTATTTCATATTAAAATGATGCTAATGTGTTCACAAAAACCTGGACACAAAATGTGTTGTAACCCATTAACCCCTAAATTATTCCTTTCAGATAAATATGAAGCTGAACTGGAGGTTTTTCCAAGCCCCTTTCTTATTTTTTAAAATTTGGATTTGTTTTATTCAAAGACACCTACAATACGAGGACTTACTGGTGAGTATCATAATTCCCTCATGCCCCCTTTGCACCCCCCCTCATGTTATCCACAACCACCCAAACCATAATAATAATAATAATAATAAGTAGCATTTATAGGTGCCTTTCAGACTCTCAACACAAATACATAAACTATAAGGAATAAAAATGCTGAAAAAAGTTAGAACCCACAACAAAGATCTGAATAAACCGTCTCCTGTCCTGGGGAAGGCAGGGTTAATGGGGAGGTTGTAGCCATATTTATTTCTACCCCCATTTTTAAAGAAAAAAGTTTCCATTTCTTTTATTTGCTTTTAAATTCCTGACAAAGCAAAGCATTAAAGTTTAGTATATTTGAGGTTGGACATTTACCAGATGTCTGTCCTTCATGTTTCACCTAACAGGTGCGACGTTTCTAATCGTGCAGGACGAGTTCATGTCTCTGAACTCTGAAATGGCAGTAAATGATCTGATCTGCACAACGTTCAGCAACTTTTAGACAAATAGATGCAAATGCAGCAAGATCATCCATCCTTGCAATCGTCACGGCGAACTTGTTCACTTTGGCTGCTGCTTTTATGGCCCCCTCGACAACTCGTCAGGCAGCCACCAGACAGGTGCGTGTCATACGTTCGCGTGCTGGTCTCACAGTGTTGCGGGAGTCAATCGGTCTCACGCACAGCTCATTGAGTCTCTCACACGTCTGTACGTCCAGCTTTTAGCGCTTCATACGTGGTCAATCCAGGCAAGTCTAGTAGGGTTGTTCATATGAGGCAAAATTAATAATCAGCATGAGAAATGGCATGTGTGGCGTGTGAGGTCGTTCAAATGCGTGTCTCACGCTCAGTGCGTGAGACTTGAGATATAGATATAGATATATGTAGATATAGGAAGGAGGATAATATGTTTTAGGCAGTGCATCTTTTTTCAAGAAATCTTATCAAGAAAATTTTGCTTGTTCTGTTGGCAGATTTCTTTTCTTATTACAAGCAAAAAAATCTTGGCCACTCTTAAAATATGAAAAAAAAAAAAAGTTTTTTTTTGCTTGTGATAATAAAAAAAAGTCTGCCAAGAGAACAAGCAAAATCTTCTTGATAAGATTTCTTGAAATAAGATGCATTGCCTTAAAACAAGTCCCTTTCTCGCTGAAATGTTTCTCTTTAGGTGATTTTGTCTTATTTTGAGTGTGATGAGATATTTTGACTAGAAATTAGAAAAATAAACTTGGTAAAATTTAAGTTTTTGCAGTGTATTGCAGTAGGATGAACTTTGTGTCTACATCTGTAAGATGCATTTCTTGGTTGTGTTTGGTTCTATAATCCCCCCCCCCCCCCCCCCCCCCCTTTTTTTTTTTTTAAAAACAAATCAAAAAACTACAAACAAGAACAAACATGAACTCATGACTGAGAAACTGTGATGGGAAAGAAGCAACATCAGATAGGAAAAGGGATGGGAAAGGGACGCAGAACGTTGCACGATAAGCCTGAACATAAAACATCCAGCATGAAATAATAAACTTCCAAAAAACTACAAACACACACGCAAAAGACACGATGTGACCACAGAGACACGAGACAAAGAGGAAATCCACCAAGTCATGTCAGGCAGCCACGGATAAAGAAGCAGCTACAGAATGTAGCTGTTATATATGCAGACACAAAACATAAACACGGACGTACAAAGTGGAAGAAAAGACAAAAACACTAGCAGAGAGGAGATGTGTTACAGCTGCACAGACAGAAAACAAGCAGACTGGAACGAGAGTTTTCAGGTCCACGTGGATCCCAGTACTCACCATGGGGATACTGTTGCGTTCACTGACTCCTCCCATGGAGATGGTGTCATAGGACGTCTGAAAGACACATTCTGTTTAATGGAAATACCACAAATACCAGCAGTTTCGTCTTCCCAAAATAGAATTTAATCACATTTATCAGCTGCAGCAAAGATCCTCCGGTTCACTCATCACTCCGTTTCCAAAATGAGGAAAAATAAAGACTAAAATATAGAATTCCACGTCAGTGTTTGGGATCAAAAGAAGAGAATAAGCAGATTACAGAGTAAAAAATCAGCAGCAGATTAAACTGTTGAGCTGAAGGATCCTGCAGCCAAAACACAGAATGAGCCCGAGTGGTCGTCAGGTGGGCTCCGATCCAACGACCCTCGTCTGGATGATGGAAACGTCTGAGACTGACGGTGGGGAAATCCACCAGCTGTCTCCTCGCTGACTGCACATCCACTCGCAGAACAACAACCCTCAAACTTCAACGCGAGGCCCGTTTTCCAACATCCAAATCCTGCTTCCGGTTAATTCTGTCACAGGAACGGGAGGACCAAATGCAGGGAGAGGCAGGAGGCACGCTCAGGAACAGAGGTTTATTCAGGCCGCCAGGACACAGGAGAATAAAGACTAATGCTCCCAATGTGGACCTGCTGTAGAGGCTGAAACTTTAATCCCAGTCAGCATCAGAAACTTAGAAGGGTGGATTCTGTCGTGTAGTGTGAACTTGACCTTAACCTTTTGTTTCATTCATTGTTGAACATGTAAGTCAGAGATGTCTCTGTGTGCTTCAGCACTTCTGCTTTCTATGAATAGAGTTACACAGACATGCCTGCCCTTCCTGCAAGGCGGAGAACGGGTGTCTGCAGGATAGAAAGCTGGCCGAGTGTTAGAACCATATCAGGACGAATCTGAGTAATAATTCCTGGTATTAAATGTGTAATGTGTCCAATTGCCTTAAAGATGACCTTTTTAAGAACTGTCTGTCCCACATTAAGGTGGGGTTACAACAGAGGTATAAAACACGATGTCGCTCGTTTTTGGGAGCTTCTCTAGGAGGCTCATGGGAGAAGTAGAGCAGAGCTAGGGCCTCTTTGGCGGATTCAGAGATAAGATCAGTTACAGGGTTATAGGAACTTGCTTTTTTTTTAGACAATTATCCTTTTATGACTTGACAGGAATTACACTAAGTGTAAGTTTGTATTTACTTGTATTTTGCTTGCTTGCTTTAATAAAAGATCTCAGACTGCCTGAGGAAAAACCTGATTCACTTGCAAAGTCCCTGACTCATCCTTCATAGGAGTGTAGTTAAGGGTTAAAGCTGCCTCTCGACACACTGATGAGACAAGAATACTTCCTTTGATATTTCCCGTTAGAGGTGAGTATGATTTTTGGTCCATGTTTAAATAGAGACTGCTGCGAGCAGAGAATAGTTACCGTTATATACTGGAAAGTATATACAGGTCTGCTTCTGGTAACACATTGATTTACGACCTCCTGAACTTAGTAACGGATGTACTGAGGCTCTGAAAGCTGGGGAAGTAGGGGCGCCTCTGGAATGAATAGAGGCTTAGCGTCGTAGCCTGAAAAGTTCCCCCCCCACCTTCACTTCAATTCTCAGAATCAATTATCCAAGTGGTGATGAATGGAGGAGGCATCTGAGAGCAAGACGGCCGATGGTGAGGGGCTGGTTGGTCAGAGGTCAGGTCTGGATGACACAATATGACCCTACTGAAGTCTGGTGCAGAGGACTCAGTCACTCATTAAAGGGGAAACTCAGTAACTTTTTTACCTCAATAAATGCTTTTCGGAATCCCCGTGGGGCTAAACAAAGTGTTTACAGAGCGATTCAATGTTTCCCCCCCTCCCGCCGGGGCCTCTGGCCTGCGAGCAGCTAAATACAACTTTGCCTGCGCCGACCCGAGCAGAACTTGCAACAACAGAAACCGCTGTACGGTACTCAGGTCCCCTATCTACCGAGCTGCTTCCAGCTCTGATTTGAACCAGACTACCAGCGCTAATTCGAAGAAAACATTTCTTTATCTTCCACCACCTAAACACGGCTCCTGGCTCTCATAACCAACTCTTTCTGACCAGAGTGATTCACGTAGCTGCGCTGCCTGGGCGCCGGGTGAAGCATCACTGCTTCAGGCTCAATAATCACTTGTCACGTCCGCAAAAAGTAAAAAAAGTTCGTATTCTACCTGCTACCGCCAACACCAGAAAAATATAATCCACGGCATATTTACCCGCAAATCCGGGTAAAACGTCCCGTTTGAGAAGAGACAGGTCTTTGCTTTGAGCAGAGGGAGACGAGGTGCTGCTACCAATGCAGCAAAGAGCATCAACAAGCTAGAAAACGCAGAAATATATCCACGATCAAAAAGAGGAAAGACAGGAGAGAAGCCGTCTGTGTGCTGTGGGGGTGTAAGGGGGGTTGAACACGACAGTGAAAGGACGCCACTAGGGGAGCCCCGAGCTGAAGTTACTGAGTTCTGCTTTAAAGCTCAGAAACAACAAGAGCATCACGGATGCTGCAGAGAAGGCGACATGGTGGTTGTGGATCACATGGGGGTATCCATGGACCACACATGCTATGTAATCTCTAAAAATCCTTTCAAAGCTAAGCAAAACAGTTTATCTGAGGCGAAAACAAAGTTTTGCATCAACTTGAAGCAAAAACTGTGGGAGGATACATGTGAAACATGCAGGTGCTGTAGCTTAGTTAGCTAAAGCATCTGGGTAGTAGACAGAAGACCCTGGGTTTAAGTCCCAGCAGTGCCAGACAGATCTGAAACTACAAAAGCACTCGGAGAGCGCAGACCTGCCAAGCAGCTCGACTCCTTTATTTTGTGTGTCCTGAGTTTTCTCTGGATCTGGATCAACTTTCGAAACATTAAAGAACTCATTGAGATCCTTTCTAGTTAAATGGAAAAATTCCAAAAATTTAGCCTATCAGGGTGATGTTGATGTAAGGCTGTTTAGGCGTTGCTAAGGAGGTTTGATGTTCACCATGAGGGGTCGGTCAGAGCACACGGGACTCACTTGTACAGTTAACTGTCTTTACTGGTCACTCTGAATCACAACAGCACAGTAATGCAACAAACGACAGGCTTACAGGTGGAATTCCAGGTAGTTCAGGTGAATGTGGATGGAAGTGAGTGTGGTCTATAAACACAGAAATACAAAGAAGCCACGAGGAACATTTGTTTGGCAAATAAACACATCCAAGGTATTAATTATTATTAATAAATCCCTTCCAGTTAGAACATACAACATAAATAGGTGTTCAAGGCTAACAGTTACAGTAACTGGCATGTAACAGGTCAGCTAGCTTAATAGCATAAAAAGGCTCATGGTGAATGGAGGAAACTTCTGAATAAGCAGATCAGCTAAATAACATTAAAGGCTAAATAAACAACGAGTTACTTCCAGTTCTTCACAGACACAGTTCACCATCTTCACCTGCTAGAAGTCTGTCCAACAGTCTTCTCTCCTCGTGCTCACTGCTGCTCCACAAATTTTATTTTTGCTTCCTGACATCATGTGCTCAGTAACACAGCTGCACACTCACACACGCCTCATCAACAGCCTTTCCAACATGGCCGATCTCACATTCTCACATTCATAAGGAATCCTTCAAAAAAGTCCTGAATCCAGAAGATGATCTGGATCGCCACCAACATTTAAAGGGTGAGTCCTTGGGCTTCGGCACACTCCTGGTGAAAATTTCAGGTCAATCCGTGCAGAACTTTTTTGATAAAAGTTGCTGACAGACAGAAAGACCAACACTACTGAAAACATTAGCTCCTTGGCGGAGTTCTTAATCTGGTCAGTCACAGTCACGTACGGATCATTAGCTACACGCAAAGGATAAAGCTGTTAACTGGAGCTGCTTCTCATCTGTAGAACAGCCAACCCCTTTATATCAGATCTCTAAAAACCACCTACTTTTATTGTGGTCTTTCCTCTGAGCTGGACAAATCTGATCTTTCCACTCTCACATGGATGTTTTTGGATGGTGGGAGGAAGCTGGAGTACCTGAAGAGAAACCTCACATACATGGGGAGAACATGCAAACCCCACACAGGAAGGCTGCTGTTAAAATTGTTCAAACACCCTCCTCAGCTGGGAACTGAACTAGCAACCTTCTTACTGTGAGGCTGCAGTGCAAACTACTATGCCACCGTGCAGACCTAAAATAAAAGGTCACTTGTCATTTATCAAAATGATCGTTTGTGACAGCCCTATCTAGTAAACAGAATATCCTGGGTTCAAATCCCAGCAGCGCCTGATATTTCTGAAATAAACGTGCCAGTCATGTATGGATCATTAGCGGAAGATAAAGCTGTTCAAAAAACCCCGCCATGAATCTGCTTCGCATCTGTAGAACAACCACCCATTTTAGATCAGATCTCTAACAACCATCTACTTTTATTCTGGCATTTCCTTGGAACTGAACAAATATGATCTCACTTAGAGATTTTGCTCCACAGTGCAATGAAAAAAAATCATACAGTTGCTGCAGATTTTTGGGCTGCAAATCCAGAATGAGAAGCTCCCGTTCCATTACATCCATGTTACATGACAGTACAGCAAGGCGCTGTAGCTTAGTTGGTGAAAGCGTCTGTCTTGTAAACAGAAGATCCTGGGTTCAAATCCCAGCAGTGCCTGATGCATCTGAAACAATCTAGGCTGTCACAGTTGAACATGAATCATAAGTTGCATGTGAACTGTGAAGCTGTTCATGAAGAAGACTGAGCTCCTTCTCATCTGTGGAACACCTACCTATTCTTTTTTTATCACATCTCCAAAAACTAACTCCTTTTATAGCGGCCTTTCCTTGGAACTGAACACATCTGATCTCACTCAGAGATTTTGATCCATACTGAAATGATAGCATCATACCGTTGCTGCAGATTTGTCCGCTGCAAATATTCTATGAAAATCTCCCGTTCCATCAGATTCAGGGTACAAGTTATAACCAAAAGGCGCTGTAGCTTAGCTGGAGAAAGCGTCTCTCTCGTAAAAAACAGAAGATCCTGGGTTCAGTTCCCTGTCGTACCTGATATATCTGAATTAAGCTGGCGTTCTGAGAAATACACGAAACCCGGAACTGCTTTTTATATTCTGGCTTTTCCTTGGAGCTAAAAATCTATCACTCAGAGATTTTGCTCAACAAAACAAACATCATACGGCTCTGCATCACCAACTCCACAATAGAATCACCCGTTACATCAGTCCAGGTACGGACACAAATGGTGCTGTAGCTTAGCGGAGAAAGCGTCTGTCTTGTAAACAGAAGATCCTGGTTCAATCCCAGCAGTCCTATCATTAAACAATCTAGGCTGTCACAGTTAACTGGACATAATCATGTGAACTGTGAAGCTGTTCAGAAAAACTGAGCTCCTTCTCATTGTGGAACACCACCTGTTCTTTTTATCCATCTCCAAAACAACTCCTTTTATACGGCCTTTCCTTAACTAACACATCTGATCCACTCAGAGTTTATCCATACTGAAAAACATCTACCCTGCTGCAGATTTGTCGGCTGCAAATCCTATAAAATCTCCCGTTCCATCAGTCAGGTTACAAGTGGACCAAAGGCGCTGTAGCTTAGCTGGAGAAAGCGTCTCTCTCGTAAACAGAGATCCTGGGTTCATCCCAGCAGTGCCTATACCGACATCTCCCCCCACAACAGCTGTCCAAACATGAATCAAAGTGCATGGAACTGTGAAGCGTTCAGAAGAAGCTGAGCTCCTTCTCATCGGGGAACACCCCATCTTTTCACACTCCAAAACAACCCTTTATCCCCTATAAAAGCTGTTCAAAATACCATCACTCAGTGATTTTGCTACATTTTGAAATAAAAACATCGTACCGTTGCTGCAGATTTCTTTAGCTGCAACTCCACAATGAGAAGCCCAGTAACATCAGGTCCAGGTTACAGCTAGCAAACAAAAGGCGCTGTAGCTTAGCTGGAGAAAGCGTCTGTCTTGTAAACAGAAGATCCTGGGTTCAAATCCCAGCAGTGCCTGATGCATCTGAAACAATCTAGGCTGTCACAGTTGAACATGGATCATAAGTTGCATGTGAACTGTGAAGCTGTTCATGAAGAAGACTGAGCTCCTTCTCATCGGTGGAACACCTACCTATTCTTTTTTATCACATCTCCAAAAACTAACTCCTTTTATACCGGCCTTTCCTTGGAACTGAACACATCTGATCTCACTCAGAGATTTTGATCCATACTGAAATGATAGCATCATACCGTTGCTGCAGATTTGTCCGCTGCAAATATTCTATGAAAATCTCCCGTTCCATCAGATTCAGGTTACAAGTGATGACCAAATGGCGCTGTAGCTTAGCTGGAGAAAGCGTCTGTCTTGTAAACAGAAGAGCCTGGTTTCAATTCCCAGCAGTGCCTGATATCAAACAATCGTAGGCTGTCCCCCCTATCTTTCTTTTTATTATTTCTCATAAAATCTCCCCTTTTTATCAGCCTTTCCTTGAGCCCCTCACATCTGATCTCACTCAGAGATTTTGATCCATCCAAATATTACTATGAAAATCTCCTGTTCCATCAGAGTTACACGTGGCAACCAAAAGGCGCTGTAGCTTAGCTGGTGAAAGCGTCTGTCTTGTAAAATGAAGATCCTGGGTTCCAGTCCCAGCAGTACCTGGTAATTCTGAAATACGCTGGCCAGTTATGTGTGGATATTTAGTGGAAGATAAAGCTGTTCACAGAACCATGCTCTGCAGCTGCTTCTCATCTGTAGAACAGCCAGACATTTTATATCTGATCTCTAAAAACCACCTACTTTTACTCTGGTCTTTCCTCGGAGCTGGACAAATCTTATCTCTCCCAAAGATTTTCCTCCATAGTGAAATGATAACATCATACAGTTGCTGCAGGTTTGTTGGCTGTTTGTTGTCTCGTCAGCAAAAGATCCTAGGTTCAAATACCAACAGCGCCTGATATTTCTGAAATAAGCTTGTCAGTCACTGTCATGTATGGATCATTAGCAACATGCAAAGGTGTTCACAGAATTATACTCCGGAGCTGTTTCTCCACCTCCACGTTTCCTTGGAGCTGAACAAATTTGAACTCTCTCTGAGATTTTGCTCCACAGTGCAATGAAAGAATCATGCACTGTGGATTTGTCGGCTGCACGTCCACAATGAGAATCTCCCGTTCCATCACATCCATGTTACATGAAGGGACAGAAAGTTGTTGTAGCTTAGCTGGTGAAAGAGTCTGTCTTGTAAAATGAAGATCCTGGGTTCAAATCCCAGTAGTACCTGATGCATCCTGGCCATTTATAGTTGTGTGTGGTCATTAGCAATAGATATGGCTGTTCAAAAATTACACTCTGCTGCTTTTCATCTGTAGAGCAACCAACAATTATACGTCTGATCTGTAATCCCATTTAGAATCTGGAACCTTTATAATAATGGATTATTGGATTAGATTTTTAATCGCACTTTTTTTCCTTTCAAGGAACTCAAACTAGGTCCAATAATTAATTCACCCCTCATACATATGTGGTGATGGTAAGCTATGTATGTAGCCACAGCTGCCCTGGGGCAGCATGGCTGCCATTTTGCCCCTACAGCCCCTCCAACCACCACTGTAACATTCACACAAGGCAAGGGGGGTGAAGTGTCTTGCCCAAGGACACAACAACATATGACTAGGGGATCGGGATTCGAACCGCTGACTCCTCCAATCATTGGCTGACCTGCTCTACCACCTGAGCCGCTGTCGCTCTTTAATTACAGTCAGCATCTAGAATCTTCAATCCCATTAAGCATCCAGACATCATGTTCCCGTTCAATGTCAGTTGTCAGACTATGAGGCTAAAAGATAGATATAAAACCATAGAGGCCAACCCGAACTAGAAGCAGAAATTATTACTAACAGAACTACGTTTTTGGAGATGTGATATAAAATAGGTGTTTTTATCACAGATGAGCACGAGCTCCAGAGTGTGCTTCTTTGGACAGCTTTATCCCCTGGTAATGATCCACCCATGACTGGGTGATTATTTCAGATGTATCAGACACTGCTGGGATTTGAACCCAGGATCTTCTGTTTACAATACAGACTCTTTCACCAGCTAAGATACAGCAACTTTCTGTCACTTTATCTAACATAGATGTGATGGAACGGGAGATTCTCATCGTGGATTTGCGGCCGACAAATCTGCAGCAACTTTATGATGGTATCATTTCAGTATGGAGCAAAATCGCTGAGAGAGACCAGATTTGTTGGGCTCCGAGCAAAGGCCACAATAAAAAGATCTTAGACCTCATATAAGTTGGTCAGTTGTTCTGCAGATGAGAAGCAGCTGCACAGTTTGGTTCTTTGAACAGCTTTATCCTTTGCTAATGATCCATATTTGGCTATGACTCGCCAGATTATTCAAGATATATCAGGTGCAGCTGGGTTTTGAACCCAGTATCTTCTGTTTCTTAGCCAGATACTTTCACTAACTACGCTACAGCACCTGCATCTTTTACATGTAACCTCCCACGTTTGCTTCAAGTTGATGCAAAACTTTGTTTTCCCCTCAGATAAACTGTTTTACTTAGCTTAGAAAGGAATTTTTTTAGATTGTAAGTTTAACACACAGTATGTGTGGTCCACAGTTACCCCCATTTGATCCACAGCCACTATCTCGCCTTCTCTGCAGCATCCGTGATGCTCTTGTTATTTCTGAGCTTTAATGAGTAACTGAGTCCTCTGCACCAGACTTTATTAAGCCTGGGATACACTGTGCAGTATTTTCAATCGTTGCTCGCAGCCCCAACTCAAATTATACCAATCAGTTGCAGAGTTCAGGAGTTCCCAGCTTGCGATGTCTATCCTCACACTGTACGAACTAACGCTTGGATGTGATCTGACTACTCACACTGTACGTCCTCAAAGACAGGATGGGGTCTTGAACAATACAAGGTCTGACATGCAACGCAATAAATAGAGGTAGACTAGTAGTAAAAGAAGAAGAAACTGAGAAGAGGACAACAGCAATAGTATGCTATCACCAAAAAAACCTGCCGTGGCGATTTGCGTTTTACTTTATGAAGAATTCGCTTAAAAGAAAAGGCGACGACGTCGTGTGTGGACGAGGAAATGGCTTACCAGACGTGGGCTGCACAGTCTGTTGGTTCTACAATGAGAACTCTGTCCAAATGACAAGCCGGGTCACCATGCTGCCTCTGGTTTACTTCAGTTTTTGTTTCATGCCTGCGAAATGTGAAAATCTCCAAGGAAAGAATTCTTAGTCTGGTCATGGCGCCGCTTCAACATGCGAGTCACTCACGAGCCATGACCAAAATATCAAACAGATTTGATTTTCTTGCAACCTACAATTTCTGATCAGGAACTCGTTGTGAGGAGCCAATCGCCTCTCGTGACCCCCTAGTACACTGCACGACACATGATTTGGTCAAGAGTCGGCCCGATCCCCAAAATTGTCACACGACTGGAAAATTGGCTCAAAAACGGCCAAAAATCGTACAGTGTATGCTGGGCTTTAGGGTCATATTGTGTCCTCCAGACCTGACCTCTGACCAAGCAGCCCCTCACTGTTGACCATCATGCTCTCTGATGCTCGGATTGAGTCTGACAATCCACCCTTAAAACAGAGTCATCTTATGCTGTTTTTGGTCCCCCTCAATGAATGCATAAATAGATATTGCACAATAAAGGCCAACCAGAACCAGAATACAGAATTTGTTACCAACAGAACTTTGTATAAATAACAGATCAACAGTGACCAAGCCTTTTCTCATTTGCATGTCATTCTGTCACGTCTTGGCTTTCAGGCACTGAAACAAACACACAACAGAAACTATTTCCATGTTTCCACTTTTTCCTCATCTCCAGTTATTTCTGCTACTATTTACCTTCTGTCCTCACAAACCAGCTCCACCTCATCATCAGAAAGCTCTTCTTTGTTTATTACAGGACTTATAATAGAGGACTTTTTCTAGAGGATTTTTCTTCTTTTCAGACACACATAGAACTTTCTGCTCACTTGTTGATCTTTGGCTGCTCCTGATTGGACGTTACCGTTAATTTAAGCTCTCTGATTGGTGGAGAGTTTGACAGGAAGTGTCTTGCTCATCATTTCCAGGTCTAAATAGAGGTCTCTTTGCAACATAGTAGTGATAGTGGTCTTTTTATGATGACAATGGGATAAAAAATGGTGTTATCATGGATCTTTGAGGATTTACTAGATAGTCTGTGAATAAATGCAACATTTAGTGGCTGGACTGCAAACCTCCTGGACGGGATAGAAATGCTGGAAAACTTCTGTAGATCAGCTAAAGGGTAAACTATCCATCACAGTTTACCCCACAGAGTTACACTTCACTGTTCCTGAGACACTGGTGATGATAGAAGAGATAACACTCAGGGATGTTGTAGCGTTTTAAGGGTTAACTCCAGTGTTTTTCACATAAATCACTCAGCTTAACTTCACTAACTTTTCTTACAACCACAAGTCTGCCAGCAAGATGTTCTGCATTCAGAAACTTTGATAAACGCCCACCAAGTCTCCTTAAGGATGCTGCCATGTGTCTTCACTGTCTCTGTTCTTCCATCTGAGGACTGAAGTGTTCCAGAAGCATCTTTGGTCCAGAAATTTAATCACAACTCTCTGTATAAAAGAGAAATCTACCTTCTCAAAGATGCCCGAGTCGTGGTTCTTTATCTTGGACTTGAAGCTGGACGAGTGTTTGGGAAAGTCGGTCAGCTCGGCGGTGTCTCTGCTGATGTCACACGACACCTGGCGGCTGGCCGGTCGGGAGCTCAGACTGGACAGATCGGCCTCGGTGTCGGTCATACCCTGTAGAGGAAAACACCAACTAGAGGAGGGCAGATCGATACAAATATAGATAATACTGATACCAACGTTGGTATCGATATGGATCAATACTTGTGTGATTTTACCGATATTCAATGTACAGTAAGTCTTGAAAACGATCAGAATCTTCATAAATATAGAAGATAAAGTGTTTTTTCATGGATCCGGTTCTCTGCTATGTAAAGGCCCCCGTATCCCCTAACCCAGCTTCTCTCACTGCGATAAAGCCATTGTTTTAAAATGTCATTGGTGATGACTTTGTTTCTGGACACCTAATTATAAAATTCTAAATGTTGGTGACAAAGTATCTACATGCCAGAAATCAGCTTCTCTCGCTGAGGTAATGCCAAATTTGGATTTCTATTTTTGAATAATAATTTTGTTGTTTATACATTAATGAGTTAAAAAAATAATGCATAAATTACACAAAATAATCTCTTTGCATAAATCTGGTAATTTGACAGCCCTATTAAAAAGTATCAGTATCAATATCAGTGTCAGCGATACTAGGCTTTTATTTACTTGGTATCAGATCAAAACCAAATCTTGCAGTATCGCACACCCCTACCAGCATCATCATCAAGCGGACGCTCGTGTGTTTTCTTTCCTGGCTGAGCTCACCGATTCGCTGTCGGAGGCGGAGGAGAGGCGGGACTTGGCGGTGCTCTGCCGTCGGTACTGGCTGCTGATGTCAGAGCTTTGGCTGGTGACGGTGGAGCGGCGCGTAGACATGAAGCTGCTGCTGGTGGAACGCAGGTCGCGAGGATGGACGCAGAGCAGGACGCCCAGACACGGGATGTATTTGGCCAACGCCACCCTGCAGAGAGACACCCAGAGTTGGACTGTAAACTTGGGGTGTGACTACATCCTGGACCAAAGAAATAAAAACATAATAACCTCAATAATGACAACTCCACATCTCCCCTTTGTTTTAGCAAAGTACAAGAACATTAGCCAGACTTTTACATCCAGTGAACGGACATTTTAGAAAATATCGCTGCAGTTTATTTATTTACATATTTCTAATTAAGAATTTTACTGTATATATAATTCAATCATATCAAATTATATTAGCTTTGATTATATTTAATTAACACACACACAGACATATATATACACTGCCTGGCCAAAAAAAAAGTGGCCACCTGGATTTAACTTAGCAAACAGGTAGGAGCCTCCTATTGGATAATTACTGCATGGGCGATTATCTTTCAGCTGCAACAAGTTATTTAACCCCAACTGGTGCAATGAGTTGCTTCTCATTTCCTAGACAACCATGTAGAAAGACACATCCGTGGTCTTGGAAAAGTTGTTAGTCTGTCTGAGAAGGGTCAGATCATTGGCATCAAGAGGTGAAAACATCTAAGGAGATGCAGAAACTACTAAAACTGGGTTCAGAACAGTCCAACGCATTCTGAAAAACTGGAAGGATAGTGGACCATCGTCTTCCAGGAAGAAATGTGGCCGGAAAGGCAGATGAAGTGATGCAGCATCATGCCTAGTGCTACTGTATGAGCCTGTGGGGGCAGTGTGATGATCTGGGGTTGCTGCAGTTGCTCAGGTCCAGGTTCAGCAACAGTATGAGCTCAGATAATGAGGTCAGCTGATACCTGAATATACTGAATGACCAGGGCTGGGCGATATGGACCAAAAGTCATATCTCGATATATTTAGGCTGAATATCGATATACGATATACATCTCGATATTTTTATCGCAAGGTGAGATCAAATATTTTGGGACAGTCAGAGCCAAATATGACATTACAAGTAGTTTAATTTAAACAGACCGGATGAAAAATGCTCAGCTGTTCAAAGAATGATAAAATGTAAACAGAAAACTGTATAATACTGTATATAATTACCGCAATGCGTAGAACATTACACAGAATTAAATGTAACAAACCCTAGTAGGTTAGCATTTATATACAAGACAAAACACACACATTAACTCTATATCTCATGCAAGTCCAATTCCATATCTCATTTAAATATATCATATTTTTCATATCAATATCCCCAGCCCATATGACCGGTATTCCATCTGGTTTTTCCTATGGCACGCCAATTCCAAGACGTGCCAGAATTATCGGCTCAGATTGTGAAGATGGTTCAGGGATCATCAGACATCATTTTCACACTGATTGGCCCCACAGAGTCCAACCTGAACCCCATTAGATCTTTGGGTGTGCTGTGGTCGACTCTACATCATTATCAATCTTGGTGAAAAATTATGCAACAGGATGCAAATAAATCTGGACATTGCAGAAGCTTCTGAAACACAGCATGCTCCGCAACAAGCAAGCGGTCCAACGAAATGTACATTTTGACCTTTTTTTGTTGGCACTTTTTTTTGCCGCGGTGTATGTATTTATATATATTTATATATACAAGTCATCCTCCAATTTACAGCAAATGCACAATATTAATTCAAATAACAAAAACCAAAAAACTAATAATTAATAAAAATACAAAATTATAATTAATAAATACAATATTATTTTAATTTGGTTGAAAATAATAGTTAAAAACTATCCCAACACATTAGAGCACCTTTCCTATAACAGTGGACCAACATACCTTTCACAGGTAGAGTATTTTTAACATTTCAGAAACACCTATTGCAGTGATTGCTCAAATTTGCCAATTTTTTCTTCGAGTCCCTCTCTTTTTATTTGTTTTATTTTTTGTGTGTTTTTTTTTACATTTCTGTTAAACCACAAGACAAAATCAATGTCATGATTTTCACAGAATTTTTATCTATTACTACTTTTGTCAAATTCAACTTATTTCACAGACTACTGATTTCTTCTGTCTTCGATTGGAGGGTATGAATAATTATACACACACATATATATATATATATATATATATATATATATAAAATTAGTACATTAATTGCAATTTGCATTAGGAGCATCAACATCCAGCTGCAGTGCAGATACAATAGTAAATATTCACCTCTGCTCCATGAACCGGACTGAAAACAAAACTCAGAGCTGCCACTAATCATCAGAAATTAATGCCTCTTGATGAAACGTGAGGACAAAAACATCTTAAAAAGTTAAAAGTACTGTAACATGTAGTAGACTCTTGTTTAGTCTAACAGTTAACATACTTAAAATGGTATATTACAACTTTAAATGTTACTTTTGGGGCAATTCTTTGTAATAGGATTAAAATGTGATAATAGAGATTAATTAATTACAAAAGCTTCTAATCAATTTGATTATTCTTTCTTAATTGAGTCCCACCCGAATTTTAAACATGCACGTATGTATAGAAGATTTTTTTCTTGCATTGTGTGAAGATGCTGATGAACATCTGGGACTTTTCTTTCTTTAACACATTCCTTAGAAGTGTGAATCTTGAGCTGTATTTATTTGCGACCTTCTGCAGCTGTCATTGCTTATTTCAGTGATAACGGTGAAATTCTGTTTACCAGTTTAAATTCTCCATCAGTCTGTGTCAGGTGTCCTGTGATGAGCCGTCCCATGTGAGCAAGGCTTTAATTCTGTCCAGCCCAGTTAGCATTCAGGTTAATCAGGAGGCGATTATTTCAGCTGCGGTGTTCGGGCTCTAAACACCTTCAGAGAGCTCTTCAGCTTCAGAGATACGGTCGCTTCAACGCTTCACTGAGCTGCCATCACGTTAAAAACGGGGGAGCTGGTGCTGTCCAGCTAACCGTGGGAATAATTCAACACCTGCTTAACGAGGAACGGGAAAGTTTCAGCATCTGTCACAGCCCGGAGATAACAGCGAGAACAGACGTGAATAAAAAGCTTCAGTGGACCAGAGTGACGGGAACGTCGCAGTTTCTCATTTTCATCAGATTTCCAACTGATCAGAACTATTTTCATTACAGATGATACACAGATAGTAAGACATGTTTGGCCCAGGTATGGCCCACATCTGCAGTACGAGACCCAGCACCCCCCTCCCAACAGGACCCAGCACCCGCCCTCCCAACAGGACCCAGCACCCCGCCCTCTCAACAGGACCCAGCACCCCCCTCCCAACAGGACCCAGCACCCGCCCTCCCAACAGGACCCAGCACCCGCCCTCCCAACAGGACCCAGCACCCCGCCCTCCCAACAGGACCCAGCACCCCGCCCTCCCAACAGGACCCAATAACCCCACCCTCTCTACGAGACCCAGCACCCCCCTCCCAACAAGACCCAGCACCCCACCCTCCCAACAGGACCCAGCACCCCCCCTCCCCAACAGGACCCAGCACCCCCCCATCCCAACAGGACCCAGCACCCGCCCTCCCAACAGGACCCAGCACACCACCCTCCCAACAGGACCCAGCACCCCACCCTCTCTACGAGACCCAGCACCCCCCTCCCAACAGGACCCAGCACCCCGCCCTCCCAACAGGACCCAATAACCCCACCCTCTCTACGAGACCCAGCACCCCCCTCCCAACAGGACCTAATACCCCCACCCTCTCTACAAGACCCAGCACCCCCCCCTCCCAACAGGACCCAATAACCCCACCCTCTCTACGAGACCCAGTGACCCTTCTACGAGACCCAGCACCCCACCCTCCCAACAGGACCCAATAACCCCACCCTCTCTACGAGACCCAGCACCCCCCCTCCCAACAGGACCCAGCACCCCCCCTCCCAACAGGACCCAGCACCCTCTCTACGAGACCCAGCACCCCGCCCTCCCAACAGGACCCAACAACCCGCCCACCCTCTCTACGAGACCCAGCACCCCGCCCCTCCCAACAGGACCCAATAACCCCACCCTCTCTACGAGACCCAGCACCCCGCCCTCCCAACAGGACCCAATAACCCCACCCTCTCAACAGGACCCAGCACCCCCCCCCTCCCAACAGGACACAATAACCCCACCCTCTCTATGAGACCCAGGACCCCGCCCTCCCAACAGGACCCAAAAACCCCACCCTCCCAACAGGACCCAATAACCCCACCCTCTCTATGAGACCCAGCACCCCCCTCCCAACAGGACCCAGCACCCCGCCCTCCCAACAGGACCCATGATGTTTAACCCTGTGTCTTACCCTCTCATATGAAGACCCAGCACGGCGCCCTCCCAAGCAGGGTGCATGATGTTTAAACCTCTGTTTATTGTGTCATATTAAGACCCCGATGCCCTCCCTTAAAGCAGGGGGATCATGTTTAACCCCACCCTCTCTTATTGAGACCCAAACGCCCCTGTGCTCCGACGTGACGTCACAGCGTGTACAGCAGCTGGTTTATGATGTTTAAACTGTTTAGTTATTGTGTCATATTAAGAATGTGATGGGGGGGTCACCTTAAAGGCAGGGTGGATGATGTTTAAACTGTGTGCTTATTGTGTCATATTAAGACTGTGATGGGGGGGTCACCTTAAAGGCAGGGTGGATGATGTTTAAACTGTGTGCTTATTGTGTCATATTAAGACTGTGATGGGGGGGTCACCTTAAAGGCAGGGTGGATGATGTTTAAACTGTTTAGTTATTGTGTCATATTAAGACTGTGATGGGGGGGTCACCTTAAAGGCAGGGTGGATGATGTTTAAACTGTTTAGTTATTGTGTCATATTAAGACTGTGATGGGGGGGTCACCTTAAAGGCAGGGTGGATGATGTTTAAACTGTTTGGTTATTGTGTCATATTAAGACTGTGATGGGGGGGGTCACCTTAAAGGCAGGGTGGATGATGTTTTATATTAAGACTTGAAGGGGTCTTCTTCAAAGGCAGGGTGGATGATGTTTAAACACTCTGATTATTGTAGTCATATTAATTAAATGTGCTGGGGGCACAAGGCAGGGTGGTGATGTTTTTATTGATTGTTTCTTCAATCACCCTGATTGTAGACAATTCATTAAATGTTCTGACGTGTGGAACGTACGTACCTGTGGAACAAACGTACCTGTGAAACGTACGTACCTGTGGAACGTACGGGACTTGTGCGAACAGCCCATACTGATTGATTGAGTGATTATTATATCCATCAAACTCAACTGCTGTCAGTCGCGCCCCCACCCTGCATGCTTGCAACTCACCGTGAACGCCTCACAGTGCAGACGAACCGAAACAAACATGGCTGCTCGCTGCTCTGATGTACGCCGGTGTTTGCTCTTAAAAAGAAAAAACGGATGTGGATCAGGTCATGGAGGTGTTGGTGTTTGCAGTGAGGATGTTTTACACCACAGAAGAAGATGGAGGTGACATAATTATCACTTTTAGGAAACGTGGTTCCTCTACTGTTTACTGGGAAGCTAACAAGCTAGCCACTCAGCTGTTCTCAGTTATGTTCGCCGACATCTATCGGCGGACGTGTGCTCTAGAGGCGTGGTTTCAGGGGGTGTATATTTATTCGAATTTAGCTTGCTCGGACCATCCTCTGACCCCCTACCCTGCCTTTAATGAACGCATCATCTGGCACCAACCGGAGCTGAACCAATAAATGAATCAACAGGATTCCGCTCTTTGTTGTTATATTGCTGTTTTAAAGGTACAGTATGTAAGAATTACTGACATCTAGTGGAAAAGATGGGTATTTGAAATAAAAGATGTTTTCTTTTAAATTACTTCATATTCCAAGCACTGTTGTGAATGTACGGTGGCTGTTCGTAGTCAAAATTCTCCCAGACATAAAGATGTTTTCATCTGTGTGTAGCTATGACTGGACTACAAGTAACTATTATTAAAGGTGTCATAACTGCTGTTTTACATCCACAATCCTTCTTAAATTATCTTCAAATGAATTTTTAATTCTAGTTGGGTGGGGAGGAAAATTTAATGAGCTCATTTTAACCTCTTTTTTATCTCCAACGTTTGTTTGTGACAAGAATACGTACGAGAATCAGACCTGTCTGTAAGCGCGTTCACGAGGCAAACGTCAAAGCCAAAACAAAGTTTTATCAGGACAGAGCAGGTGAAGGAAATGATGTCCCAGCAGAGAAAAACGTGATAAAAATGTAACGGTGCGGTTGATGGAGAGGATCCGGACTAAAAGGGCTGGACTCTGATGGATATAAGGAGCGGACGTCTGACGTGAAGTTAACCAAACACTGTTAGCTTCTGTAGCTACATTAGCAGCTTGTCCGCTCATCTACCACCGTTTACTGGTCTCTGACACAAAAGATAATAAGTTGCACAAGCAGCAACACTTACCGACTGCACATCCTCACTGATAAATATAATCCACTGCTCCCTGGTAAAGCTGTCCCTCCTGTTACACTGAAAATGATGAATTTCTGCTGAGGCAACTCAGCACGGCAATTCCCCCCCTCCTCCTCCTCCTCGTTGCCGGCATCCTTTCTGACAAAGCTGGTCTACTTTGTGGCATGTAATCAGCTGCTTTTAGGTGGTGCTAAAGACGCTAGCTTAGCAGCTAGCAGCCTCTCTAGTTCACGTCATAACAGCTGATCATAACGACTCCACGGCAGGTAATCAGCTGCTTTTAGGTGGCGCTAAAGAGGCTAGCTTAGCAGCTAGCAGCCTCTCTAGTTCATGTCAACTGGAGAAAGAAATCCAAACGGCGTACTGTGGAGAGCGCGTGCTTGTGGCCAAATCTGGTGAGAAGAGAGCGCCCGCACTTAAAGACGAAGTCACTTTCACTCTCCGGAGTTTCTGGCACGTTATAACTGAGGTCCTGTTCCAGTACACATGTTTTAACGTGAAAACGTGGCATTTCCGGGTGATGACTCCTTTAATGTCTTTTCAGGCATTACTGATCCCAAACAGTCTCTAACTCCCATTAAACAAAGCTGGTACAGCGGATTTAAAGTTCAGAGGTTCTTACTTTAAACACATTGTTTTGTCCTTTCAGGGACACCATAGTAAAAATGGTGGAACAAATATGGCAGCCTCCATATGTGCATCTGCAGCAAGTAGATACAAATGACTCATTCTAAGAAAATAAACATATAACAGCTATTGTAGTGCAGCAATTACACATCAATAAAAATCACAGTTTTGAATTATATATCACATTTTTCTGCCATTGACCTTTTATTTTTTACATACTGTACCTTTAAAGGACTCTGTATCATGCTTTTCAAATGTTCCAAAAGTCAAATATAGGCATTTATAAGCTAGATATGTTCCCATCGTTACTATAAAACTAATTTGATGTTAAATATTAGTTTTTCGATGCATCTAATTTCCAACACGGAAGTAAGATGGCTGACTGTACTGAACCGCGGAGCTCTCGACCAATTGCAGCATGTTTTACGCCCATTTCATGACGTCGCCCCGGAAGAGACACTTATTCTGAAGGGTCACAGAATTGTCTGTAGCACCGGCACCGGCAGCTCTCATGTGGATGTTAGTAGTAAACATTGATGGATAATCGGACTCCGATCGACGGGATAAAACAGACCAGCCTGTTACGGAGCTGTATGCGCTCGACCCAGAGTCTGATATGGAGTTTGAAGTACACGCAGTACCACAGAAGTACCACAGAGACCCCTGACAAGTAAGTAAATTAGCGAACAAATCATAGCCTAACAGTTAGCATTGAGCTGAGAGATGTGTTGACTCACCAGTGTTGTTGTCTGTCCATGCGCGTTTTTATAGTAGGAACTGCGTCAGGTTTCAGAAGTAATCCCAGATAAAAAAACACTTTACTGCCCGAGATTCATGAAGTTGTCAGGAGTGAAGTTCACACACAAAGTTGAGGTTTTTTTCCCTCTCCTGAAGTTATAATCCAACCACTTCTGGCAAGTCGATTCATCCAGTACAACAATAAACTCCCACGCTGAACATAACCACGCTGAACGTAACTGCATTTTTCCCAACTTGCTGTCCTCTAGAGCTTAAAAAAAAAAAAAAAAAAAGGAAGAAAATTCTCCTGAACTCTGGAGCAAACGTCTGTTAGCTGATGGCTGCTTGTCTCTGAGGAAATCTTCCTGCAGGTGTTAGTTTCTTCCTCAGAGAGTGTGTATAGGATTCTCTGAGTTTCTGTTCAACAGAGGGCGTCTTGCTACGATACTGAGCGTGCGCATTTGGACTTTCGTGATTGGTGCCACGTTCATACGTAACGCGGTGAGTAGTCAGCCGTTTGCAGGGAGGTAGCGCTTGGTTTAAATATTCATGTAGATTACTCAAATATGCATGAATGAAGAAAAATAACGATTTAAATCATTTCTTGATGAGGAAATAACACACTGACATGCTGAAAAGCTCTTAAAAGTCCATTTTTCATGATAGGGCTCCTTTAATGACTTATTATTTCCCAGATGCTCAGCTCACACTGGGGCAATTACAGTGAAGATGATTAAAGTCCCTCAAACAACTAAAAACTGACTTCATGAATTTTAGAAGTGAAAATAGCAACAATTCTCTGTTGTTCACATATTGCTTCATATGTGAATATTTACCAACCGTCTGGCTTCAGAAAACCAGAATGAAACAGGAAATAATAAAACTACTTTTTCTTTAAGCACCGAGCAGATTGTGGAGTATCTGTAAGAGTCTACGGCCCGCTGGAGGCAGCCCACCTGCAGAAGGTGGCGTCTTACCTGTACTTTGGGTGTGTGATGGCGTAGATGATGGGGTTGTGGATGGCCGAGGCCTTGGCGATGACGGCGGGGATGGAGTTCATGTAGGGAGTCAACATGTCTGCGTACCTGCAGGAAGTGCAGGGAGAACCAGAACCAGGATCAGGTCTCCTGACTGAAGATCAGGTAACATGAATGACTGAGCCTTTAAACCAAAGATTTTTCCTTAAAATTCCACCTTAAAAACAGATTGAATCACAAACACATTTTACTACCTTAGTATACAGTTTTTTTTTTACTTAGCTGGAAAATGGAATATTATGACATCATGTGACCCGTACATCACAGTGGAGTGAACAAGGGAACATCGCAGATCAAAGCAGATCAGCAGGTATCAGCTTAATACTATCAAAAAGCAATGTTTTATGAAAATAACAAACCAAACCGGAGAAGCAGTTGAAATCTAAATCAAATCTGCAGGCGTCTCATGTCAAGTCGAGGAAGGAATTTACTCTGACTTTGACTTCTTATCAAGATCATCTGTGATTTCCTTACTGCAATATTTCTTCTTTTAAAATATCATGATATATTTTGGGGGATCCTTATTATTCTCTATGTATGTATATATACATTTATATCTATCTATATGTATATGTATATATACAGCGGGGGGAAAAAATATTGAACGCATCAACATTTTTCTCAGAAAATATATTTCTAGTCGAGCTATTGACATGAAATTTTTACCAGATGTCAGCAACAACCCAAGTAATGCACACATACAAAGAAACCCGAACATTTCTGTCTATGAATTCTGTTAAATATAGTGAAATGACACAGGGAATAAGTATTGAATACGCTTACTGAAAATAGTTTAATACTTGGTGCAAAAACCTTTGTTGGTGGTTCCAGCCTCCAGACGTCTCCTGTACAGAGAAACCAGTGGAAACGTTGCTCAGGTGTGATTTTGGTTCATTCTTCCACAAACTGCCTTCAGATCTTCAAGGTTCTGGGTCTCTTCTGTCAACTCGAATCTTCAGTTCTTTCGGGTCGGGTGATTAACTGGTCCGTTCTAGCAGCTTTATCTTCTTCTTCTTAAAGCAGGTGAGCGTTTCTGGTCCGTTCTAGCAGCTTTATCTTCTTCTTAAAGCAGGTGAGTGTTTCTGGGCTGTGTGGTGGGATGGTCATCAAGATCCAGCCTCTTTTCATCTTCTTCAGATTCTGGTCCAGAATGTCTCTCTACTTTCCTCCATTCATTCTTCCTTCAATGATATGAAGTCTGCCAGCACCACATGCTGAAAAACAGCCCCACCATGATGCTCCCACCTCCAAACTTCACTGTTGCTATGGTGTTTTGGTGCCATTTCTCCTCCAAACATGTTGTGTCTTATGACATCTGCAGAGTTCAGTTCTGGTCTCATCTGACCAGACTATGTTTTCCAGAATGTCATGGGTTTGTCCAGATGTTGTGTTGCAAACTTCAATCCAGCATCAACCTGCTTCTTCTTCAGAAATGGAGTCTTGCGTGGTGTGTGTGCATGAAGGCCATGGCGGCTGAGTGCATTCCTTCTTGTTTTCTCTGAAACAACTGTACCTGCTGGTTCCAGGTCTTTCTGAAGCTCTCCACGAGTGGTCCTGGGCTGTTGGAGAACCTTTCTGATGATTGTTCTGACTCCTCTGTCTGAAATCTTGTGAGGAGCACCTGGCCGTGGCCGCTTTATGACCATGCCGTGTTCTTTCCACTTCCGGATGATGGTCCCAATGGTGCTCACTGGAACTTTCAGAAGTTTAGAAATGCACCTGGAACCAATGCCTTCAGTGTGTTTGCAATAATAAGGCTGCGTAGGTCTTTAGACAGCTCTTTGCTTTTACCCATCATGCAATGCTTCTTGTCTGACACCTTGGTGATGAGAAACCTTTTAAAGGCATCAATCAGGACAAAAGCAGCTGATGTTACTTTGCTCTGATAGGGGACAGGATTACTTTCTAAATACTGACAGACTCCAGCTGCTTTCTTGGCTTTCACATCTTTTTGTCTCCATTTCTTCATGTGTTCAATACTTATTCCCTGTTTCACTATATTACACATAACTTCATTTATGGACAGAAATGTAGGATTTCTTTGTATGTGTGCATTACTTGGGTTGTTGCCGACATCTGGTGAAAATTTTGTGTGAATAGGCCAACTAGAAATATATTTTCTGAGAAAAATGTTGACTGGTTCAACACTTTTTTCCCAGCTATTGTATATATATATATATATA
Organism: Atherinomorus stipes; assembly: GCA_023101725.1. Taxonomy (NCBI): domain Eukaryota; kingdom Metazoa; phylum Chordata; class Actinopteri; order Atheriniformes; family Atherinidae; genus Atherinomorus; species Atherinomorus stipes. The sequence goes on along the minus strand of JALJCO010011097.1, from coordinate 98,524 downwards.
TATATATATATATATATATATATATATATATATACACACACACACACATATATATATATATATATATATATATATATATATATATATATATATATAGTATATTTGAGAGAGAGAGAGAGTATATAATATCTTATATGTATTAATTATCAATTCTATGTACACTTGTGTGTACAGTATGTATGTATAAAGGGATATCAATATTATATTAGAGATGCCCGATATTGGATTTTTGGCCAATATCCGATATGCAGACATTTACAACTCATTTGGCCGATAACTAATAACAATACCAAGCTGAAAATGATGCAATATTCATTTCTTGTGCAAAATTAGAAAACACTTCTGCTTCAAATGTGGTAGTTGCTGGAAACGTCATAATACCACATGTTGTTCCCATGTCCCACAGATTAAAAAACAAACAACGAAAAGCATTTTGCCACAAAACCGCACATCTTATATGTTGCTTAATTTCTTTTATTGGGGCCAATATCGCATTGGGCTGATATCAGGTCGATATCAGGTCTATTAACAGCCCCCACTCAGAATCCGGTGCCATCAGCCGATATTAATATTCAGTTCTAAAGCCAATATCAGTTTATACTTTTATCAGGCTGATGATGTTGTGCATCTCTAATACATATGTGTATCTGCCATGAAGCAGCTGGAGAGCGTCTGGTTCTGAGCTTTACCCGGCGAAGGCGGTGAGGGCGACGGTGGAGTACGGCGACCAGGAGATGACGTAGAGCAGTATGACGATCAGAGCGATCTTCGCCATCTTCCACTCGTTCTGCAGCCGATTGAAACTCTTCACTGTGTCCCGAGTGGTGCCGTTAATCTTCAACACCGCCCTGAAAACACACACATAAACACACACACACACATATTAAACAACAAACGTGTTGCCATGGTAACTGCAAACAAAGATGGCAAAAAGTGATGCTGAGAAAAACAAACATTTATATAAATTTGAGGACTTTTTGGTCCAGCTGATCCTGATTTGATGGAGGATTCTGACTCTGTTGCCATGGAAACAACATCAAACCTCCTCCTGTGCTTGTAAAACAGGACGAGAGAAGTTGAACTGACTGGTTGGTGGTCCGGATGGCGCGGAAGATGAAGACGTAGCAGTAGATGATGATGAAGAGCGGCAGGAAGAAGACGAAAATGAAGAGCAGCATGGTGTACGCTCGCACCGACGGGGTAAAGGTCATGTAGTCCCACGTACAGGAAGTCAGCAGGCCCTCCGGGACGTAGGCGCCTGATGGGCGAGAGACGTGAACACACACAGAAAAAGAGAGAGAGGCTCAGACGCTGGGATCTGATATGAGGTGCGTGCGCACGTCATCATTCATTAAACAACACTGAAACCAACAGCTGATCAGTGGCTCGTCTGGCCGTGAGGAAACAATGCAACCTGCTGGTTTCTGAGCTCGCTCATTATTTCTGTTAACATACACACAGCTTTAAAAACTAACTGATGTGGGTTATATAACTTTATATAACTGGACAACAATGAAGCAGATGAACTGTGTGCTGAGATAACTGTTAACTAGTGATGCACAAATAAAGCTGAATTGAGCTGGACTGAATTAAATCCTTCTCCTCCCACTAAAAATATAGCTAATTCTCATTAAATACAAAACAAACAAAAAATACGCAACACAGGGAAAAGACTTGGCAAAATGACCAGAAAATATCAAATATCTGAAGAAAGAAAAACTAAAAGCACTATCACTAAAAATTAAAACATGAATGAGAAAATACAAATAAGAAAATCAATTGCAAAGTTGAATAAATAAAAGGATTTATTCAAATCTATCAAATATTATCTATCAAACAATATAAAAAAATAGAATATTGCAAGAAATCAATTACAAAGTCGGGCCTCCTAAAGGAAAATCTTGCATCTGTACTTAGTACTTGGTTTGGCCCTTTTGCTTGAATGACTGCCTGAACCCGCCGTGGCATGGATGCTAGCAGCTTTAACCCGCCGTGGCATGGATGCTAGCAGCTTTAACCCGCCGTGGCATGGATGCTAGCAGCTTTAACCCAGCGTGGCATGGATGCTAGCAGATTTAACCAGGCGTGGCATGGATGCTAGCAGCTTTAACCCGGCGTGGCATGGATGCTAGCAGCTTTAACCCGGCATGGCATGGATGCTAGCAGCTTTAACCCGGCCTGGCATGGATGCTAGCAGCTTTAACCCGGCGTGGCATGGATGCTAGCACCTTTAACCCGGCGTGGCATGGATGCTACCAGCTTTAACCCGGCATGGCATGGATGCTAGCAGCTTTAACCAGGCGTGGCATGGATGCTAGCAGCTTTAACCCGGCATGGCATGGATGCTAGCAGCTTTAACCAGGCGTGGCATGGATGCTAGCAGCTTTAACCCGGCCTGGCATGGATGCTAGCAGCTTTAACCCGGCGTGGCATGGATGCTAGCAGCTTTAACCCGGCGTGGCATGGATGCTAGCAGCTTTAACCCGGCGTGGCATGGATGCTAGCAGCTTTAACCCGGCGTGGCATGGATGCTAGCAGCTTCAACCCGCCGTGGCATGGATGCTAGCAGCTTTAACCCGGCGTGGCATGGATGCTAGCAGCTTTAACCCGGCGTGGCATGGATGCTAGCAGCTTCAACCCGGCATGGCATGGATGCTAGCAGCTTTAACCCGGCATGGCATGGAAGCTAGCAGCTTCAACCCGGCGTGGCATGGATGCTAGCAGCTTCAACCTGGCGTGGCATGGATGCTAGCAGCTTTAACCCGGCGTGGCATGGATGCTAGCAGCTTTAACCCGGCGTGGCACGGATGCTGGCAGCTTTAACCCGGCGTGGCACGGATGCTAGCAGGTTTAACCAGGCGTGGCATGGGTGCTAGCAGCTTTAACCCGGCGTGGCATGGATGCTAGCAGCTTTAACCCGGCGTGGCATGGATGCTAGCAGCTTTAACCCGGCGTGGCATGGATGCTAGCAGCTTCAACCCGGCGTGGCACGGATGCTAGCAGCTTTAACCCGGCGTGGCATGGGTGCTAGCAGCTTTAAACCGGCGTGGCACGGATGCTAGCAGCTTTAACCCGGCGTGGCATGGATGCTAGCAGCTTTAACCCGGCGTGGCATGGATGCTAGCAGCTTTAATTCAGCGTGGCATGGATGCTAGCATCTTTAACCCGGCGTGGCATGGATGCTAGCAGCTTCAACCCGGCGTGGCACGGATGCTAGCAGCTTTAACCCGGCGTGGCATGGGTGCTAGCAGCTTTAAACCGGCGTGGCACGGATGCTAGCAGCTTTAACCCGGCGTGGCATGGGTGCTAGCAGCTTTAACCCGGCGTGGCATGGATGCTAGCAGCTTTAACCCGGCGTGGCATGGATGCTAGCAGCTTTAACCCGGCGTGGCATGGATGCTAGCAGCTTCAACCCGGCGTGGCACGGATGCTAGCAGCTTTAACCCGGCGTGGCATGGGTGCTAGCAGCTTTAAACCGGCGTGGCACGGATGCTAGCAGCTTTAACCCGGTGTGGCATGGATGCTAGCAGCTTTAACCCGGCGTGGCATGGATGCTAACAGCTTGTGGCATATCTCAGCTGTTATGGAGACCAACATGCTTCCATCACAGCCTTGAGCTCCTCTTTATTGTTTGCTCTCTTCCCGTTCAGCTTTCTCTGACGATGTCCCACATGTCTTCAATGGGGTTCAGGTCAGGTGGGTTTGCGGGCCGATCCAGCATGGTGATCCATGGTTGTTGAAGCAGGATTTGGTAGTTTTGGCAGTGTGGGCAGGTGCCAAGTCCTGCTGGAAGATGAAGTCTGCATCCCCATACAGCTGGTCCACTGAAGCAAGCATGAAGGTCTCCAAAATGTCCTGGTAGACGACTGCATTGATGCTGGACTTGATCAAGCTCACAGGTCCATTCCTTATGAAGTCCTCCACACGTCTGAAAGGCCCTTTCCTGACCATCTTCTCCAGGCTGCTGTCAGCCCTCCGGCTTGTACACCGTTTTCTTCCTTCCACTTAACTGTCCATTAATGTGCTTTGAGACACTCTGAGAACATCCAGCTTCTTTTCTATCACTTTTTGTGTCTTTCCACCTTGTGCAGGGAGTCAATGATGGTTTTCTGCACAACTGTCAGATCAGCCTCTTCCCCATGATTGTGAATTCTTCTAAACCAACACAGACTTTTTAAAGGCTCAGGGTAGTTATGGAGGTGTTTGGATTACTGACCTGGTTAGAATGTGACAGTCTGAGCCTACAATACTGGAGATTTTCACAGTATTCTTATTTGAGGTTTTCTTAAAGTTATACCGTGTAACTTTTGGCCAATATGGGCACTAAACCTGTAACTTCCCACAGGCGCCACAACCGTCTCAAAATTAAACAGTCTCAGTCTCTGTTTTGGAAAAGTGTTGCAGATCACTTTGAAAGGCTGATTTTTAAGTCATCAAGCCATTAATCAAAGCGCTCCAGGTTACATGATCTAATGAGAGACGGCCCGCTCATGAGAAGTTACAATGCCTGGTTTTTGAGAATAACAGCCCCCTCGGAGTAACAACATACGCCAAGTATCTATATTGACCACAGAAATCAGCTATAGTTACTTATATTAATAATAATGTTAGAATGTAATGTATCACAATATTTGGCTGACATTGGTTCAAAAGTTACACGGTATCACTTTAAGCTGCAAGTCCTAATCAGCAACATACAAACAAATAAGAGCTTGAAATATATTGATTTGCATATTATTTATCTATACAATATGTAAATTGCAACTCTTTAGTTGAATTACAGAAATACAAGAACTTTTTCCAGATATTCAAATTTTTTGGGTAGTACCTGTATATATACAGTCTGTAAATTATATTGAGTGGGGGTATTGGCCAACACACCTGACATATTGTCTGATGCCAATACCCGCCTAAAATATTGGCCGGCCAATGTATCAGTCAAACCGGAGTTTCTACTTTTTCATTCATTGTGATTGTAAATATGAAGATTGATGTATTTTTATGTATTGTTGTTTGATGAATGAAGAAAAAAAAAGAACTACAAGTACTACTACTAAAAATAAGCCCAGACTGGGGGAGATTTCCAGAAGCTTCTCTGATTCCAAACTCATCATTTGAGGCAGGAAGTCATCCTGATAAACGGGATTTTCAGGGTAAAATGAACAATAAGTTTGATAAGAATCAGAGCAGATGAAAGTCCAGCAGAGATAAAGACAGCAGGACGGAGGAGAGGACAGACATATGAAGCGTGCAGTTTCTGGGACAGGAAGTCTCATCATGGTGTGTTCAGGTCACGCTGGTGAGCAGGAAACAGCAGATTCCGTGACTGCAATCGTCTCCGTTCCACTTTAAGCATGACGGTAGGTCAGCCACGGAGATGGAAGAAAGTTTCTCCCAGCACTGGTCTAATGAGGACCCCCAGGTGAGGCCAGCAGGAGACCCCCTCTGCTGCAGAAGCATCATTAGGTCCATGATCAGAAAGATCTCTGTGGTGCTGAGAGTCCGTTACTCTGGATGTTCAGCCCCGTGAACATATGACTTCATTATGAGGCTTAAAATAAAGAAGTACGGAAGTATATACAGGGTTGCATAGTTGTTTTTTTTTTTTCCACTGACGGGTGTGACCTCTGTCCTGCACTGTTCCCATCAGGTCGGAGCTGCTGTGATTAGTTCAGGTTCCCGATTTTATTTCAGGAAACATCAGATCCCACCAGCTGGCTGCTTCGAGGACTCCGTCTTCTGTTATTCTTGGTTGCTTTCTTCCATCTCCGGTATCCTCTGATTCCGAACGTGGATTTTCTGTGAAATTGTCTTTGAACTGCAGCAGCGTTGTGGTGTTTCACAATTAGATTTAGGAACCAAAACAGATCCTTTTCTTCATTTTCTCACCGTGTTGTTGCATTCAGACTGAAAACCCAGAGAGTATGACTTCATTATGGAGCTTAGGATAAAGAAAAGAAGGGAGCTGAAAAGTGTGGTTACATCTATCATCACTTTTTGTTGAGGATGTTTTACTTTTCTAATTTTTGTTGTTTCTCTGCTTCCTTCATCATGTGATAGTTTTTGTTTATAGTCAAGGATTAGTACACCGAAGTAAAGTTATACATATAAATAATTGATGTAGGCTGACGCAATAGCTTATAGATGGGTTTCCCATTTACAATCATTGGCAGTTGCTAGGCAACCAGGGGGCAGAAAGCCTGTTTGTACTGCAGTCTACAGCCAAACAAACTGTGTTATATTTCTATGACCATCACACTAACTTGTCAAGGGAGTCATCACCTGAAAACGGCATTTTTCTTGTTAAAACATGGATATTATTCGTGTTGGACCTCATTTGAAATTTGTCTGAAAAACTTGAGTTAGAAAGCGGCTTAAACTTTCGTTTAGACTCTTTGTTAAAGGTACAGTATGTAAAAAATTAAAGGTCAATGGCAGAAAAATGTGAAATATAATTCAAAACTGTGTTCCATTGATGTGTAATCGCTGCACTAGAACAGCTGTTAAATGTCTATTTTCTTTGAATGAGTCATTTATATCTACTTACTGGGTGGTGCACATATAGAGGCTGCCATATTTGTTCCACCATTTTTACTACAGTGTCCCTGAATGGACAAAAGAATGGGTGTGAAGTGAGAACTCTGAACTTTAAAACTGCTGTACCAGCTTTGTTTAATGGGAGCTAGAGACTGTTTGGGATCAGTAATGCCTTAAAAGACATAAAAGTAGTTACTCATAGCTACACCCAAGACCACTGGATCCACTCACAGATAAAAACATATTTATGTCTGGGAGAATTTTAACCACCAACAGCCACCATACATACATTCACAAAAGTGCTTGGAATATGAAGTGATTTGAAAGAAAACCTCTTTTCTTGCAATACTCATCTTTACCACTAGATGTCAGTAATTCTTACATACTGTACCTTTAAATCCAAAATAGGCCACAACAGTCTGCTGTCTACAGCAGGTTCTGCTCCGATGTAGTCTTCACCACCTCCATACAGGAGCAACTTTCACTCGTCTGGATTAAACCAGGCAAAGATGAATCTGCAACTGTCCAGGGGTCTCATTTATAAAACTGTGCGTAGGATCTTTACTAAAAGTGTACGTACGCCCAAAACCAAAAGTTTGCGTACACCAAAAAATATTCAGATTTATAAAACCGTGCATACGCACACATTCGAGCAATGTCCCCTTTATAATCACACTCTTCCTGGAAATTTGCGCAGGTGAATTTGGCTCATATTCCGCCTCCTACACGCCCACTTTCTACCATAAACGGTCAATGCAAAGCACCTCATGGATGTTTCTGCATATAAATGAGCAGCTGATCTGAGGCATTTAAAACTGAATTGTGGCGATCGAAAAGAGATTTAAACGTAATTTCACGGAGACGGAAGTGGAGGTGCTTGTTGGTGAAGTGGAATCTCACAGAATCATTTTATTTGGGCGTCACAGGAATCACAGATAAACTAGAGTCTGCTGATGCAGCAGGTTGTTGTGGCGGTGATGATGTAACAGAGTCTGTTCCAGAAGTCGCTGTGGAGGAAACGCCGTGTCAGAGCGACTGCAGAACACAGAACACCTGTTTGCTGTGGTGCAGCGCGATCCCCCCCCCCTCGCCTGTAAACATCTCCGCCGGTCATTGGCGAGGTTGATGGCTCCATCACGGAGCGCGCTGTGGTCAGCAGCTGCTGATGCGTCGGGGTGGGCACGGCTTCGGTGGTCGGGTATCTGGGTCCAGTTCATAGACAAAAGCGCAGCAAAAGTAAATGTGATTATTAGCCGGTCATCGTCATCTTCATCATCATCATCATTATCATCATCATCATCATCATCATCATCCCTGGGCCAGGAAATCCTGAAAACGCGCTCCCTTCTAATTTTCCCATCTGTATGTCCTCCAGCAGCACCGATGCAGCATTAGTGCCCCACCCCCCACCCCACAGTATTAATATGTTTATACATCCATCAGTCTGACTGCAGCACCTTGTCAGAATCTATGTATCAATGTGGTGAATTATCACCATGATGATCATTGGTAGATGATTTCATTTCATTTCATTTCATTTATTTCATTTATATAGCACATATATCTACATCCAGCTGGATGCCCAAAGTGCTTTACAGAGCAGGACATCAAAAAACATGGCTAAACATGGCTAAAAACATAAACATATAACTTAAAAAGAGAAGAATTAATAAGACAATAATAAGAGAGAAAAAAAGATTGAGAAGGAAAAGCCTGCGCCAAAAGATGGGATCTGAGCCTGGTTTTAAAAGACGTAATAGACTGCGTTGACCTGAGTTCGACTGAGTTGATGATGGTGAGAAAACTTTGATGAAAAGTAAATTTAACACATAAGTTTGCTTACGGACCTTTTTATTTATCTAATAGGTTCTTAAAGGCTCATTTCAGCTCACCTGCAGCATAAATAACGTTGCTGGTTTGAATCCTATAAAGCCAATACGACTGAAATTTGATATGAAGGGGAAAATAAACGTTTGAGTGTGACAAGATGAAACAAGAACCCATACAGGTTTCGAACTCAGATCTCCTGTATAAAAGCCATGGGGACTAACCAGTCTGCCATACAAGGAACTGACAGATGAACAGCCTGGGCACAATATCACTTAGATGGAGGTGACGGGACCATGCGCTGCCAGCAGGGGAATCATGTGATTTCAGTTCCCCACATCACCATCTGTGTCGCCAGTTTCCCCAGTCTCCAAAACCTGCGTACGCATGGCTCAGAGTTAACGTGAGAGACGTACATTTTCCCGTCAAGTTTGCTTTTTATAAATCCCAACTTTTGCGTGAAAACTGGCGTACGCCAATTTCAGGCCCCATTTTGTGCGTACGCAACGTTTATAAATGAGACCCCGGGTCTTTTTTGCTTCCACCTACTTGCCAACGAGAATCCAGATCGTTCCGGTCCAGTCCGTTTGAGGAAACCCAATAAGACCGTGCCCTCAGTCCTAAGGAGCAGTAGTGGGAACAGTACCGTGAATGGTAAAATATACGGTACCATGAACAATTTTGGGGATCAGTGCTAGCAACAGAATTAGTACCAGCCCAAGAAATATATACTAACAGTCCAAGGAGTAACACAGAATAAGTACTAGAAAAAGTACTGGAACAGTCAAATGAAAAGTACAAGCGACAGTTCTAGGGACCAGTACTGGGAATAGTCCTAGGAATAGTTCGAGGAACAGTACCTGGAACAGTTCTAGGAGCAATACTTGGAACAGCCAAGAGAACTTCAAGGTCTCAGACCTCTGGTAGAGGACTTGTTCTTGCAGCTTGTTGTGTTGTACGTGGTTCTGTGTACATATCCTGCCTGCGATCGTTTACATGACCTGTTATTATGTACATACATCTGAACCCACCCACTAACCAGTCCACTACATCCTGGAGCTGAGTAACATTTATGACCACAGCAGGGGTTGAAAAATATCTAAGCTCCTCATGTTCCTCATTTCTAAGCTGCTTGGACAAAAACATCTCCTAAATGTCTGGAAGGTAGTGGCTGTTTTATACAAATTGACCACCATGTGGCAGAAATCTTTGCACTGCAACTTTAAGAAGCTGCCAACAGATGCTGAGAAGTAGGACAGAGCTTGATCGGTTCAGCTTTGGATCCTCCTCTCATCAGAAGTGGGAAGTCGGTGGTTCCTGAACGCACCTCGAACATGGTGGCTGCATAGAATTGTACCTCCCCGATGGTGAAGTTTTCTAGCCCCATATATCCGATACTACCTGATGTTAAGACAAATGACGAATGCATATAGGTGAGGGGCATCAAGTATGACCAGAGGAAAGTCAAATAAACTGGCCAAGAACGCTCTGAATACTGTGGAAGCCGAGGAACAAACAGGACCAAAGGAGCTAGCGGGTGGGCTAAAGAGAACCGAACAGCTAGCAGAGCAGAGACGTCAACCTTCTCAAGATATGGCTGACTTGGAAACAGTCCTCCGAGAGATACGGGAGTTCCGTCACGAAAATTCGGAGAACCTGAGGGGAATTAGGGAAGACATTAAAAAAAACAAATGCCAGGATCGGGCGAAGCTGAACGACGAATAGTGGACTCGGAGGAACGCATTCAGAATATGGAGGATATCGTTTCGGAACTCCTGAATCTACAAAAACAACTGGAGACCAAAATGATTGTTTAAGAAGGACGCTCCAGAAGGGAGAATATTAGGGTCCATGGTGTAATAGAAGGAGCAGAAGATAAGGCGCAGTCAATGGCGACATTTATTGAAGAATTGTTGAGGGAGAAGCTGGAATTACCGCCAGCATTTGAACTGAGCATTGAAAGAGCCCATCGAGCGCTGGTCTCGTGCCCCCCAAAAGATGCTCCACCAAGATCAACAGTCGTGAAACTACTAAGCTTCAGGAGCAAAGAAGAGCTAATCAAGAAAGCTTGGCAGAAGAAAGGCTTCATGTACGAAGGAAGAAAAGTTTCCCTCGATCACGATTATGCGCCGGAGATACTGAAGAGGAGAAAGGAATACAGTGAGGCAAAAAAAATCCTTAAGGAGAACAACATAAGGTTTCAGACGCCGTTCCCGGCCAAGCTGCGCGTATTCTACGAGAAAGAGACACGCATCTACAGTACAGCAGAGGAAGCGACGAAAGGACATGAGAGCAAGAGGTTTCCAGGTGAATATCGTTAAACCAACTGAGAGCCTGATGGAGAAGATCAGACGATCAACGTGGAGCAGGAGTCAAGTGACGGGGCGGAGGAAGAACGAAAGAGACTGGCCCAAGTTACAAGCAGAGACTACAAACTTTCAGGAGAACCTCAGATATCAACGACTAAAGTAAGACACACGTAAGGTACAAGGACTGGTCGATATGCATGGAAAATACAGTTGAAGACAGATGTGTATGTTTTAATTCAATTCATGGTACATTACAAAAATGTTAGACGGGAAAAGTTATTTCCTCTTGAAATTGACTTTTTTTTATTTTAAGTCGGGGTTACCTTTCTTTTCTTAATGGACATATGGACCATGCTAAAAGTAGCATAGAGGGCCCATGCTCCACCGGGGCTACAGGTTATCCCTCAGAGCCAACTCACGGCTCACCCAAGGTCGAGACACTGACCTCACTAAAGGAACCTTCCTTATTTTTATTTTTTCTGTAAAAATTTTTTATTCGAGAATGTTCATCTCATACTGTTGTTCTTTTGTGTTTATTATAGTTCATGTGGCAAACGGGCATCAATGAAAAGAAGGGAGTTGAAGGCAGATGACTTAATGAAAAATACTGGTAATGGCATCCCACAAGAAGAATCTAATTAAAGTAGTTTCCTATAATGTAAATGGTGTGCTTAATCCAACAAAGAGAAGCAAGATATCTAACAAGATGAAAAAAGATAAGGCAGGGATAGTATTTTTGCAGGAGACCCACCTGACAGATAAAGAACACAAAAAACTTGAAAGAAATGGCTTTAATCAAGTATTTTCAGCCTCATATAAATCTGGACACAGGAGAGGGGTGGCTATATTGATATCTCGAGGAATTTCTTTTGAGAAGCTAACAGAAATAAAAGACAAAGAAGGAAGATATGTTCTGATGAAAGGAAGATTACAGGGAGAGTTAATCACTCTTCTGAACATCTATGCCCCTCCTGGATCTGACTGGGCGTTTTATAGGCAGATGTTCGATATGATGGCATCAGAAGTGGATGGAACCCTGAGTGGAGGAGATTTAAATCAAAAACTTAATTCTTGGCTAGACTCATCAGGTGGACGGACACAAAAAAATACATATGGGAGGAAAATCAAAGGAATGATGTCTGAACTAGGTATTATGGATTTTTGGAGAGAAATAAACCCTACCAGTAGAGATTACACATATTATTCTTCACCACACTCAACATACTCAAGAATAGACTATTTCCTGATGTACAACAAAGACAGACATAAAATAGAAAACTGTGATATTGGAATTAGGGATCTATCAGATCATAGCCCCATTTACCTTACTATATCCCTGACAGGAGAGAATAAAACAACATTATGGAGACTAAATTCAGCAATATTGAAAGGAAAAATAAAGGAGGAAATTAAAAAAGATATCCAAACATATCTACAGGAGAATGACAATGGAGAGGTGTCTCCGCCCGTGTTATGGGACGCGTGCAAGGCAGTGCTAAGAGGGAAAATCATATCCAAATTGGCGCAGCTAAAAAAGATTAAACAAGAAAAATTAAACGACCTACAAACAGATTTAAAAAGGTTTGAGATGGCAAATAAAGATGGACCAAACAAAAAAATTAGAACAAGAGATTAAAAAGACAAAAGCAGAGTTAAGTGAAATTCATGCACAGGAAATACAAAAGCAGTTAATGTTCCTCAAACAAAGGTACTATGAGGTTGGAGGTAAATCGTCAAAGCTGCTGGCCTATAAATGAAAGAAACAGCAGGCAAGGAACAATATATACAAAATTAGGGAGCCCCAAACAAAAAGTACAATGTACAAGACAGAGGAAATTCAAAAATGTTTTGAGACATATTATAAAGACCTTTATGCCCAACCAGTGCTCAACAACAGCGCACAGATGACAATATTTCTAGAGAACCTGAATCTGCCAAAAGTAACGGAAGAACAAAATATGACCCTGATAGCAGATATAACAGCTGAAGAAATAAACTCTGCAATCTCAAGACTTAAGTCCAACAAGTCCCCTGGCACGGACGGATACACCTCAGAATGGTACAAATCATTCAGGGAATCACTGATCCCCATGCTGTCGGACGCCTTCAATTGGGTCCTGAAGGGAGGGGAAATCCCTCGCTCTTGGAGGGAAGCAACCATTTCAGTGATTGCAAAGGAAGGTAAAGACAAGATGGAGTGCTCCAGTTACAGACCCATAAGCGTACTGAATCAGGATTATAGACTGTTTACAGCTATTCTTACTAGACGTTTGGAAAAAATATTACCAACCATAATTAATCTAGATCAGACAGGCTTTATAAAACAGAGGCAGACACAAGACAACATCAGGCGCACATTGCATGTGATAAAGTACATAAAAAAAAGAGGAAGCTGTAGTAATGGGGATGGATGCTGAGAAAGCATTTGACTCTGTCAGGTGGGACTTCCTTTACAGAACGCTGGAAAAGTTTAACTTTCATAGAACTCTTATTACAACAATTCAGGCACTATATAAAGAACCTACAGCTAGAATAAAGATTAATGGGAGTTTGTCCAATCCCATTATGCTGGAAAGAGGATGTAGACAGGGATGTTCATTGAGCCCCCTTTTGTTCGCCATCTTTCTGGAGCCACTGAGTAGATTAATAGAATGTAATGGAAACATAAAAGGAATAGAAATAAAAGGGGGAGTGCAGAAAGTAGCATTATTTGCAGATGACATTTTAATTTATCTTTCTGAACCAAACACATCCCTCCCAAAACTCATGTCACCTCTCACAGAATTTGGATCACTGTCCGGATATAAAATCAATGTACATAAAACACAAGAAAATACTTTTAACTATGAACCCACTCAAACCATTAAAGACAGCTATGGAATTAATTGGGGCTTAAAATCAATTAAATATCTGGGAATCAACTTACCACGGGACATAAATCAACTGAAACTGACCAATTATGACCCATTACTGTCTAAAATAAAAGCAGATATTAAGAAATGGAATTTGATCCCATTCATGAGTATTACTTCAAGGGTAGAGGTGGTCAAAATGAACATCCTTCCAAGACTATTGTACTTATTCCAGACTTTACCCGTTGAGCTTTCAGATGGTGAATTCATAGAGTGGGATCGAATGATTTCAAGATATATTTGGCAAGGACGTAGACCAAGGATCCGATACAGAACACTTCAGTTACCCAAAGCTAAAGGAGGGTTTGGGCTCCCATGCTTAAAGAGTTATTATAAGGCTGCACAACTAAAAACGCTGCTGCATCTATGTGATCCCTCATATCAGGCCCAGTGGAAAAAAAATTGAAGTCCATACAACAGAAGAGGTGCCAATACAAACAATAATAGGGGAGGACAAACTAAGAAAATGTCTCAGAGGAGACTTAAATCCTTGGCTGGGGACAGCACTTAAGATATGGTTTAATATGATCTCTAAAACTAATATGGGTGGTTATAGGTTGTTGAAGTGGATTGCATATGACACAGACTTTATACCAAATAAAATGGATGCTAGTTTTAAAAGCTGGAAAAGAGGACCCACAATGTATTGGGAACTTCTTAAGAAGGAGAAACTCAAGAGTTTCCAAGAAATAAAGGAACAATTTGACTTAAACAAACAAGATTTTTATCGATACTTGCAATTAAGACATTACTTAGAACCAAAAATTAGCAGGGTAAATCTGGAAGGGTCGGAACTAGACATATTAAGAATGTTCATCTCAGCTTATGAATCAAACTTGGGCAGGAAGATCATTTCAAAACTGTACATAGCAATAGAAAATTTAAAAGGATATAACACTGCTTATATTAAGGAAAATGGGAGAAGGATGCATCCATAGTTCTGTCTTTGGAGGAGTGGGAAGACATCTGTGAACAGCAATGGAAAACAACATGCTCCTTATTGTGGAGAGAAACAGGATGGAAAAATATTACTGTACAAGATACTTTGTCACACCAGCTCAGCAAAACCAGCATGATACAAGGTGTTGGAGACAATGTGGGGCCAATAACTCAACCCATTTTCATATATTCTGGGATTGCCCTGTAGTGAAAACATTTTGGCAGGATCTGAAAGGATGCATGGATCAAGTATTGAGTTCAAAACTCCCATTCACATTTGAATCTTTGTATTTGGGGAAACTAAATGTAGAAATGAGGAGACCTGGAGAAAAAAAAATGGTATGGATTTTGCTAATGGCAGGGAAAAAAGCAATCACCAGAAGGTGGCTGAGACTAGAGGGCCCCAACCTTGAAGATTGGGTTGAAATTATACATGAAATTTACATAATGGAGAAGTTAACATACTCCCTTAGAATGGAATGGGACAAATTTAGCGGAACGTGGAATAGCTGGTTGGAATATATAAGGCCAATTAGACCAGACTTTATCTGATGGATTAAACAGGTCACGATGCCCGGAAGTTCATTGCCACAGAGTTACAACTGTTCTTTTTTTGTTTTGTTTTTTTATTTATTTCCTTAACCTTTGCTTGTGGCTTTTGCCTGATACACTGGTAACAAGAAATTCATTATAACTTACATGTAATTCCTTCATCATTGTACATAATCTCTCTTTTCACCCTCCAAGTAAATAGTAATTGACTTTCTGTTCCCCTGTATTTCCCTGAGATACATTGCATTCTGAAAAGTGTAGCTTAATTCAACAATGTCAGAAATGAGTGAGGTCTTTGTTCCAAGAAAGGAGAATGAATAGTTGACAAAGGATAAGCATGCCTTATAACCATCCCTCAAAAAAATCTCGTCCTTTTTTTTTTTTTTATCTCCTCCAAGGTATAATTATTCCTTCTCCTCTTTACCATTTTCTGTCTTGAATTTGGAAGAAGAAAATTGTACTGAATGTAATTTTGTTGGAGGACATTAGTTTGTACATGCCAGAAGTATCGTGATCTCCTTTCTGAAAAATTCAATAAAAATTTAATTTAAAAAAAAAAAGAAAAAAAAAGAAAAGAAATGGGAAGTCTCGGGGAATAAAGTAGGTTGTTTTCACAAGACCCTCTAACAGACCAGGTTTCAGGGACACAAAGGAGTAGTTGTCTTAAGAAAACACACTTGATTACTCTCCATTTCCACCTGTATGTGTGTGTTAGTATGTTTTCTCACTCCAGCCGAAGAAGGGCGGTAGGCTCCAGCCCAGGGAGTAGGCCCAGGCCGCCATGAGGATGATGAGGGCCCGTTTCTTTGACAACACTCCGATGGAAGTCAGAGGTCTTGTGATGACGAAGTAACGATCAATGGCGATCACCGTCAGCGTGATCATGGAGCAGATCCCGAAGAGAGCGCCACAGAAAGCGTAGAGCTCGCAACCTGCAGAGAAGAAGGTTAGTCTCAGCCTATCCATCATCATCATCAACCACTCATCCATCCACTCATCCACTCATCCATCCATCCATCCATCCATCCATCCATCCATCCATCCATCCATCCATCCATCCATCCATCCATCCATCCATCCATCCATCCACTCATCCATCCACTCATCCATCCATCCATCCATTATTAACCATCTATCCATCATCCATCCATCCATTATTAACCATCTATCCATCATCCATCCATGCATCCATTCATCTATCTTTCCATGGATTTGAGACCTGCGTGAGGTTATGGGGGTCGCAGGAACCTGGGGGAACCTGAGGAGAACTGGGATCACTTTCTGACTGAGATGGTTCCAGTTCTGATTCAGTTCCTGATCTGGGACCAGTTTGCTGTGTTTCGACCCCTTTACAGGGTTCTTGCACCATTTTAAAAGTAAAATTTAATGCTTTTTAAGGCCTTTTTAATATCTCACCAAAGACCCCAAAATGTTATAACGATTTCTTTTGAATATTTAACTTTCTGCCTCCCACAGTGGAAATCAAGATTTTACATTTCCCATTGGTCATCAATTAGGTGTAAAATTTAAAATATGCAAACAATTTTTTCGCTCTCCCATCATGAGAAAGTGAAAAAAGGGGGAAAAAATGACACCTTAAATTTGTTTAGAATATCAAAACAAGGACAACCTGTCAATATTGTCTTTTGTTCTTTAAGTGTTATCAAGTTTAGTTTGGTTTTCAAATAACAGTCGACAACCAGACATGAAAACAGGTCAGGGGTGAAAAAGGTGAGAGGGATACAACCCATAGGGGGGTCCGAGGACATTTCATCTTTAAAAGAATAATTTGAGGGTGGGAAAAGCATTCATGAACTCAGATCACCTCCCCACGTTACAGTACGACAGTGTTGATTAATATGACACATGATCATATGACAGCTAAGTGCTGTGATGTCACGACGCATTTCCAAACTGATTATTTAAGAAAAACCCACTGAGGACAGGAAAGAGTTAAAAAGCTCTGATCACGCAACTGGAAAGGAGCGCGAGTGTTTCCATCTCCACCTTCTCGGTAGAGCTTTAAAACTCTGATTTGTGTCTGAGTTTCAGGTGGTTGTCGTGTCTTCTGAGCGCGTGCTGGCAGACGTGCGTTTACCTGAGGACGTGCACGTGTCGTCACATCGCAGAGAAACAGAGCGGAGCGACACAGAGACAGCAGCGATGACATGCAGTCATGTAAACCACATAAATAACATCAGACTGTTTGCGTCATTATTAAAGAAGTTAATCAGCAGCGAGAGAACAGAGAAGCTGCAGAATCACGTGAGGACCAAGCCTCCGTTTCTGACGGAGAAGGGAGTCTGCACGTGCATCCGCTGTACTTTCACGTCACTCTTAAATTCTCCAATACCACCAGAAAAGCTGCTAGATTTGTCACATATGCCTTTTTGAGGGGAAAAAATTGCCAAAGGGGTCTAAAAACTGGCTAAATATAGCCACAGAAACACTCCGACGTCAGCGCCTGTAGCCAACGTACCATAAAACAGCTGGTAGTTGCACAAACTCTCATTGACACGACGGACACGACACCAGTTTAATCAAACACATACACAATATTAGATGCTTTACAGTGGGGCACTGTGCTTTCCCATCGGCATTAAGCAAACCGGCTGAAAATGAATACCTACAGCTAAATTTATGGTAAATTTAAGGCATTTTAAGACCTTAATTTCCAGGATTCAAATTGAATACTTTTTAAGGACCCACAGGAGCCCTGCTTTAGAGCCCACTGTGGTAGTAAACCTGGTTTCAGATCAGTACCGACCTGATGCTAGACTGAAAGCTAAGAACCGCCTGCGTCATGGCTGGGGGCGTGGCTATGGCCAAGCAGACCGACTGACAGCCATGTTTAAATGAACAGAAGCTGACGAGTAGTTAAGGTTACTGTGGCGGGACTTACAGTCACTGTTGTGGACGCTTCATGTCTCACAGTCTCAATTCCTGTTTGCTGTCAGACAATCAAATAGATTTTTCTGTAATTTAATCTCTTGTTATAAAGTTGTCCAGCTAAAATCGTCCAGCAATCATCATTTACACGTCTTTATTTTACAGGAAAAACATCCTGCAGTTTCCTCCACAGAAGAGCTGTTGTTTGTTTGTTTGGTTGTCTGAATGTTGGCAGGATTTCTGAGGGAATTATGGATGGATCAGCTTGACATTTCAGCAGAGGTGGGTTTTGACCCAACTTAGAAGTGATTATCTTTTCTGTCAATCCACAGACGGATGCTGATTCAGAGTTTTCCTTCCTTCTTGGTGGAGGTACAAAGACAATTTTTAGTTTGGATCTTAGTGCTGTTTTTCCTGTTGTTGTTTCTTCTTGTTGTTTTAAAGGCAGCGATAATATGTTACTATAATCTATTTTAACACATCAATGAGGGGCAATTGATTTGGGTTTGCCCCACCCCCACCCCAATCGACTGACTGTGTGTTGTACCTTTCTCTCCAAAGATCCACCTCTTGTGCATGCTGGTGGTGAAGAAGATGGGGGACTGGGTGATGCACATCAGCAGGTCGGTGATGGCCAGGTTAATGATGAACATGTTGGCTGGTGTCCTCAGACTGCGACTCCTGCAGCACACCAAAGAGTTGTTTTTTAATATTAATTAACCAAAGGGAGTCTCTGACACTACATAAAAAATACAGATGCCAATATTTTCCTAATCTTTGACACTTGCAAGTGTCTAATTCATTCCTTTAATATTCATTATATGGAAAATAATTCAGTTTTTGTGTTTTGTTTTGTTTGTATAGGTTTGAGTAAGGCAGAAGTTGTATAAATGATTTATGAGAAAAAAAAAGGCAGAAAAATATTAATGTATGATGATTTTATAACAGTTTTTGTGCGTGGACACTTTTGTCCACGAGGATGGTCAGAGGGTGCAAATTCTTCTACTAAATATGAAAAACATATGGGGGGAAAAGACACTGGAGTTAAAAATTATGTTTAAAAAAAGGTTATTGCAAAATTCATGCCCCTTGCTGCACCGTAAAATGATCAAAATAAAAAAAAAAAAAGGGGGGGGGCAAAATGGAAAAAGTGTCCTGAGGAAGGCATAGGGATTAAATGACATTTATGTCAGGAAGTTAAAAGCTATTTTTCTTGATAGGGCAACTTAAAAGTTAGTTCAACGTGAGATAAACATCAGCTAAATCTTTAGCTAACGTTTAGCAGGCATTAAGCTAAACATTAAACACTTGCTAAATGTCAGCTACATTAGTTAAAATTTAGATAAACATCAGCTAAATGTTTAGCTTAATGCCTGCTAAATGTCAGCTAAACATTAGTTAAACATTAGCTAAACTTCAGGTAATCAAATTAGTTAAACATTAGCTAAATGTCAGCTTAACATTAGTTAAACATCAGTAGGCTCATTACTTTAGTTAAACGTTAGCTAAATGTCAGCTAAACATTACTTAGACGTGAGATAAACATTAGCTTAATGTTTAGCTAAATGCCTGCTAAATGTCAGCTAAACATTAGTTAAACATTAGCTAAACGTCAGGTAATTACATTAGTTAAACATTAGCTAAATGTCAGCTACACTGTAAATTCTAATAACTTGGCTTTACTTAAAAAAATATGCAAACTCTCTGCCTCAAAAAAATTAAGTAAACTGGAATAGGAGTGATTAAGTAGAATAAACTAAAATGGTTTAAGTTTGTAGAACTTTCTGAACTTAATAAATTTGATTAAACTGTAAGTGAATGATGCTGGGTAACAAACTTTATGTGATTAATTTCACAGAAATTAGATGGGATGTTTCACACTATTTTAATTTTAATTTATACCAACATGATTCTTTGAAGCTCATCTTACATAAAGTAAATGATGAACTCAATCCTGTTCTTACAATGTGGCAAGAACTTCGTGTTAGCAGGTTTTAGCTACAACTATTGTCAGACCACATACTTCTCTGTCGCGGTGCAGCAGCTGCTGGATAGTGGGTGTTAAATACAGGAATAAACAAACAAGTTGAGAGCAGTCACATGACACTACCAACATCATTTATAAATCCCTCATTTGTGAATTATCTCCAATTTATTGTTAAAACAAGTGAACTGCATTGTGGGAAACCTGCTCCCTCACCATCCCTAACTCATTTTAATTAAGCTGTTTCAACTTAAGTAAATTAAGTTATCTAACATGTTGCCCTCCAAAGTTCTTACAACTTATTTAGAATAAGTATTACTAACAACTAAGTTAAAATTAAGTTCTGCCTACTAGATAGACTCTATTAAAACCAATATTACAATTTACAGTGTAAACATTAGTTAAACATCAGTAATTACTTTAGTTAAACGTTAGCTAAATGTCAGCTAAACATTACTTAGACGTATAATAAACATCAGCTAAGTGTTTAGCTAAATGCCTGCTAAACATTAGCTAAACATTAAACGTTAGCTTAATGTCAGCTAAACATTAGTTAAACATTGGCTAAATGTCAGCTAAACATTAGTTAAACATTAGCTAAACGTCAGGGAATTGCATTAGTTAAACGTTAGCTAAATGTCAACTAAACATTAGTTAAACATTAGCTAAACGTCAGGGAATTGCATTAGTTAAACGTTAGCTAAATGTCAGCTTAACATTAGTTAAACATCAGTAGGCTCATTACTTTAGTTAAATGTTAGCTAAATGTCAGCTAAACATTACTTAGACGTGAGATAAACATTAGCTTAATGTTTAGCTAAATGCCTGCTAAATGTCAGCTAAACATTAGTTAAACATTAGCTAAACGTCAGGTAATTACATTAGTTAAACATTAGCTAAATGTCAGCTAAACATTAGTTAAACATCAGTAATTACTTTAGTTAAACGTTAGCTAAATGTCAGCTAAACATTACTTAGACGTATAATAAACATCAGCTAAATGTTTAGCTAAATGCCTGCTAAACATTAGCTAAACATTAAACGTTAGCTTAATGTCAGCTAAACATTAGTTAAACGTTAGCTAAATGTCAGCTAAACATTACTTAAACGTGAGATAAACATCACCAAAATGTTTAGCTAAATGCTTTCTAAACGTCAGTTAAACATTAATTTAACGTTAGCTCAACATTAGTTAAAAATGAGCTAAATGTCAGATGAATGTCTGTCAAACGTAAGACAAATGTCAGCTCAATGTTTAATATAATTTAATAGTTATTATTTATGATGTCAGTGTATTTAAGAATATTTTCCTGATGGAGAGTTTTCAGTGTTTCTCTACCAAATCAATCAGGTCTAAACGGATCAATGCAGCCTCTCAGTCGTGCAGTCCGTTTAAGCTTCACACTTAAGAAATATTTAGAGCTGCTTTAGCTGCCGAATGATGGTCTGATCGATGAAACAGCCGTCATAAACCATGTCTGATTGTAGAGGAAAAGAATCAATACTCGTCCCAGAAACAGGCCAATCAATAAGCTGGTTAATTTGTTCTTCAAAGGAGAATCGTCTCCAGAAATGGTTCTGCTCCTTCTGGTTTGTTGTGCAGAGAAGGAGGGTGTGATTAAACCCAAACACTTCATGGATGACAGTTTCCACAGATGAACATGTTTACTCCATCCCACCCACAAAACAACATTTTACAACCAGACAGGAAAAATTAATTTTATTTCCTCTGAAAGAAAATGTTACAACTAAAAAAGGATCTTCATCTACAAGTTAAATTTTTCAGATGAGACTCAGAGGTTCTGATCTTTTCCCAGATTTTCCAGTTGAAACGTACGAACAGATTCCCATTGTTCACAAACATGTTTAATAAACACTTGTTTTTCTGTGAACATTGAACCAAATAAAACGTATTTGCACATCAACAACTTGAACGTGAACTCTGCCTTTTCAAAAGTCTAAAACGACAGATGACTGGGGGATCGGGATTCGAACCCCCGATCAATGGCTGACGTGCTTTACCACCTGAGCCTACTCAATTGATTAATTGATTAATTAACTAATTTATTATTATGATAATTATTATTACTATAAACTAATTTAGCATTTTGCTAAATTATTAAAAATGAAACTACATTACTGAGATTATTTGAATGTTTCTGGTAATGCATCATGTTGGTCATGAATGTAATTCAGAAAGGTAAGACCTGGTAAAGGTCTTTAAAAGGTCCTAACTTGCTGAAACCTACAAGAATCCTGTCATTCAGATTAGGAAGTTCTCCAACAGTGTCTGCCTACATTTCTTGGCGCTACACCTCCAGACTCGAGTCCAAGCTTCTCTGGGCTACAAGCCAAAGAGTTGCCTCCTGATGCACTATCGGGGCATCAATGTGTGTGTGAAGGGGTGGTTAGGACATGTAGTGTGGAGCAAGTAGTTACCATATGACTGGAAAAGTGTTACATACAGGGTATCTGCAGCTTCCAGCAAGTCAAATTTAAGACTTTTTAAGACTTTTTTAATGCCACCTTGAATTAAATTTAAGGCCGAGAAAATTTATCATAAGAATAAAAATCTTATAAATACAGGTACAACCCAAAAAATTAATATTGTGAAAAAGTTCATATGCGATTTACATATTGTATAGATAAATAATATGCAAATCAATATATTTCAAGCTTTTATTTGTTTGGATGTTGCTGATCTGGACTTGAAGCTAAAGCAAACCTCAAATTCTAAAACTCAAAAAAATTAGAATATTGCATGAAATCAATTTAAAAAGGATTTTAAATACAAAAAAGTCGGGCCTCCTAAAGTAAAATCTTGCATCTGTACTTAGTACTTGGTTTGGGCCCTTTTGCTTGAATGACTGCCTGAACCCGGCGTGGCATGGATGCTAGCAGCTTTAACCCGGCGTGGCATGGATGCTAGCAGCTTTAACCCGGCATAGCATGGATGCTAGCAGCTTTAACCCGGCATGGCATGGATGCTAGCAGCTTTAACTCGGCATGGCATGGATGCTAGCAGCTTTAACCCGGCGTAGCATGGATGCTAGCAACTTTAACCCGTCGTGGCATGGATGCTAGCAGCTTTAACCTGTCGTGGCATGGATGCTAGCAGCTTTAACCCGGCGTGGCATGGATGCTAGCAGCTTTAACCCGGCGTGGCATGGATGCTAGCAGCTTTAACCCGGCCTGGCATGGATGCTAGCAGCTTTAACCCGGCCTGGCATGGATGCTAGCAGCTTTAACCCGCCGTGGCATGGATGCTAGCAGCTTTAACCTGGCGTGGCATGGATGCTAGCAGCTTTAATCCGGCGTGGCATGGATGCTAGCAGCTTTAACCCGGCGTGGCATGGATGCTACAAGCCTTAACCCGGCATGGCATGGATGCTAGCAGCTTTAACCCGGCATGGCATGGATGCTAGCAGCTTTAACCCGGCATGGCATGGATGCTAGCAGCTTTAACCCGGCGTAGCATGGATGCTAGCAGCTTTAACCCGGCGTGGCATGGATGCTAGCAGCTTTAACCTGGCGTGGCATGGATGCTAGCAGCTTTAACCCGGCGTGGCATGGATGCTAGCAGCTTTAACCCGGCGTGGCATGGATGCTAGCAGCTTTAACCCGGCCTGGCATGGATGCTAGCAGCTTTAACCCGGCCTGGCATGGATGCTAGCAGCTTTAACCCGGCCTGGCATGGATGCTAGCAGCTTTAACCTGGCGTGGCATGGATGCTAGCAGCTTTAATCCGGCGTGGCATGGATGCTAGCAGCTTTAACCTGGCATGGCATGGATGCTAGCAGCTTTAACCCGTCGTGGCATGGATGCTAGCAGCTTTAACCCGCCGTGGCATGGATGCTAGCAGCTTTAACCCGTCGTGGCATGGATGCTAGCAGCTTTAACCCGCCGTGGCATGGATGCTAGCAGCTTTAACCCGGCATGGCATGGATGCTAGCAGCTTTAAACCTCCGTGGCATGGATGCTACCAGCTATAACCCAGCGTGGCATGGATGCTAGCAGCTTTAACCCGGCGTGGCATGGATGCAGCAGCTTGTGGCATATCTCAGCTGTTATGGAGACCAACATGCTTCCATCACAGCCTTAGCTCTTCTTTATTGTTTGCTCTCTTCCCGTTCAGCTTTCTCTGACCATGTCCCACATGTCTTCAATGGGGTTCAGGCAGGTGGGTTTGCGGGCCAATCCAGCATGTGATCCATGGTTGTTAAGCGTTTTGTAGTTTTGGCAGTGTGGGCAGGTGCCAAGTCCTGCTGGAAATGAAATCTGCATCCCCATACACTGGTCCACTAAGCAAGCATGAAGGTCTCCAAAATGTCCTGGTAGACGGCTGCATTGATCTGGACTTGATGAAGCTCACAGGTCCATTCCTTATAAGTCCTCCACACTTTTGAAAGGCCCTTTCCTGACCATCTTCTCCAGGACTGACTAGGCGGCATTCAATAGGGGAACTATATGCCGCAGAAGTACAGGTAAAACAAAAAAGTCGGGCCTCCTAAAGTAAAATCTTGCATCTGTACTTAGTACTTGGTTTGGGCCCTTTTGCTTGAATGACTGCCTGAACCCGGCGTGGCATGGATGCTAGCAGCCTTAACCCGGCGTGGCATGGATGCTAGCAGCTTTAACCCGGCGTGGCATGGATGCTACCAGCCTTAACCCGGCATGGCATGGATGCTAGCAGCTTTAACCCGGCCTGGCATGGATGCTAGCAGCTTTAACCCGGCCTGGCATGGATGCTAGCAGCTTTAACCCGGCGTGGCATGGATGCTAGCAGCTTTAACCTGTCGTGGCATGGATGCTAGCAGCTTTAACCCGGCGTGGCATGGATGCTAGCAGCTTTAACCTGTCGTGGCATGGATGCTAGCAGCTTTAACCCGCCGTGGCATGGATGCTAGCAGCTTTAACCCGCCGTGGCATGGATGCTAGCAGCTTTAACCCGCCGTGGCATGGATGCTAGCAGCTTTAACCCGGCATGGCATGGATGCTAGCAGCTTTAAACCTCCGTGGCATGGATGCCACCAGCTATAACCCAGCGTGGCATGGATGCTAGCAGCTTTAACCCGGCGTGGCATGGATGTAGCAGCTTGTGGCATATCTCAGCTGTTATGGAAGACCAACATGCTTCCATCACAGCCTTGAGCTCTTCTTTATTGTTTGCTCTCTTCCCATTCAGCTTTCTCTGACCATGTCCCACATGTCTTCAATGGGGTTCAGGTCAGGTGGGTTTGCGGGCCAATCCAGCATGGTGATCCATGGTTGTTGAAGCAGGATTTTGTAGTTTTGGCAGTGTGGGCAGGTGCCAAGTCCTGCTGGAAGATGAAATCTGCATCCCCATACAGCTGGTCCACTGAAGCAAGCATGAAGGTCTCCAAAATGTCCTGGTAGACGGCTGCATTGATGCTGGACTTGATGAAGCTCACAGGTCCATTCCTTATGAAGTCCTCCACACTTTTGAAAGGCCCTTTCCTGACCATCTTCTCCAGGACTGACTAGGCGGCATTCAATAGGGGAACTATATGCCGCAGAAGTACAGGTAAATCATAGGCGAAGCACCGCGGATAGTAGCAAAGGCAGCAGGCATGCGCAGCATCCGGTGGCAACCTTGTTTACAAAGTTGGGGATGCTGCGCATGCCTGCTGCCTTTGCTGCTATCCGCGGTGCTTCGCCTATGATTCACCTGTACTTCTGCGGCATATAGTCTCCTACTGAATGCTGCCTAGTCAGTCCTTTGATGTGAAATAGGCTTCTCGTTTGTACTCGATCAGAATGTGCGGATCACGAAACACAGTTGGAAAAAACCTTGAGATAATGAGTTCACTTTCACCAAGTGGTGCTAGTTGGAAACACCAGATTACAGCGACTACGCTAAGCTAAGCTAAGCTAAGCTAAGCTAAGCTAAAGTCAGTGCTGCCAGATCCAGGGAATGACTGGGTCGACTAGAAAACGCTTCTGCCCACTTGTCCAACTCAGGGGACTGAGGGGGGAGGCTCAATTTCACCCAGAGGTAGCATATGCCTTTAAGCCAGCTTTTAAACCGGCTTTCCTCCAGCCAATGTACGTTAAACTTGCACTTCGCCATGCTGACTGACCAGCGGGGTGTGAAGAAGAAAGGAAGGAGCCTGTACACGACCCGACTATGCGCAACACTGAAATCACTCACTGCACAATTTTTCCTCAAATGCCCCAGAAAAATAACTGGCCTACAATTTAAGGCCATTGAGTCGTGGATTTAAGACCATCTGAAGGAATTTCTAATAAATTTAATACTTTTTAAGGCCTTAATTATAGTTACATGAAGACTTTTTAGGGGTCCGCGGATATCCTGTACAAGTACAGTCCGTTTACCAGAAAGGTAGTTGAAAATTGTTGTTTCACAAAAAATGACCTTCTGCTCTCATCTGTTCCACATGCAGTCCTGTGTGAGAGAAATTAAGATCCAGCTGGACGGATGTCGTTGCAAGACACACTTCTACTTAGCCGAGTCTTTCACTTCTAACCTAAAAGAAGATCGAAAACAACCATGAACTGCTTTAAAGTTTATATAGTGAACTTTTCATTTTAACCCACGGAAACTGAACTCTGAAGCAGTTCATGAGAAGCATGAACTTTCACAACTCTGGCTTAAACTCTGCTGCTCTAAATTCAGGTTAAAAATGTTTCTATTTACAGTTTTTTTAAAAAGAACTTTGACAAACTTTCTTGCATTTTACAATCTTGCATCTTATTTTACTTTTTTGTTTTTATTCAATTCCTTTTTCTTTTTTAAGAGTTTGTTTTAGGTGCTTTTTGCTTCCTCTGCAGCTGCTGTATTGTTTTAATGTTTTATGATACGCACTTTGAATCGTACAAGAATGTGATGTACAGAAACACTTACCTTGTCTGTAAATAAAAAACTGATGCTAACAAAGATGTCATTGATCACCCTCAGCTGCTAAGTCATTTCTAAACACCAGCGTTAGATGTAAAAACTCTTTTATTCTGGTTTTGTAAAGCATCGGCCTCCTGCCGCCGTACCTGCTGAAGGCGTATATGACCAGGAAGTTTCCCACTATGCCAGTGATGCCGATGGCCAAGATGACGGAGCCGATGGTGTAGTGGGCGTGGTCGGGCACGTCCACGGTCGGGAAGGGGTGCGGGGCCTCGGGCACCATCGCCACCTGCAGGACAGAGGGCGGTTTTTAATGCTTCAAAGTAACATCTTATCTATGAAACGCCTTCACAGGCAAAAATCAGAAACTGCTTCACAAAGAGAAGCAAGTTTGAAAAGATTGTTTTCAGTCCACAGATCTCAGGCTCAGAGAAGTCCAGAGTTTGATTCATTAAACTGCTTCATTTAGTTCACGTTTCAGATCAAAGGCCCAGCACGACTAAAAGTTCATCAGCTGGTAAAGTTTTCCAGATGTTTCATATCCTGAGTGCTTCTAAGTTTCCATCTGATAAGAAGTTAATTCAGTGAAGGCCGAGGAATCTTGAAGGGAGGTTTTTCTATGCTTAATGAATACATTTACCCTCCTGGAAATTATTTTCTGATTATTTCTACATAACAGTTTTAATCTGAGGCATTTATTGAAACTCCTCAGATTCCAGTTAGAGTCAATTTATTACAGAAAGTCGTGAGAGAAATAAAGTTTTAAACGAAAAGTCCGAATTGATGACTAATTGTCCATCCTCACAGGTGTGTGTGAACCCGGTGCCAAGGGGGACAGACACAAGGCACCACCATAAAGAAGCTAATCATTAAACACTGATATCAGACCTGAGGGTCTGGGAAGGTTGTCAGGTTACAGGAATAGTTTACCCACAGAATGATTTAACTTTATTTTTCACTTATTTTCCACCCTCATGATCAGAAAGACTCTGGTGCACTTTTTTAATATCTCAAATGCAGCCGGCGATCAGGAAGGCTTCTCTTTTCCCCCAACTTTCATATAATGGAGTTTGATTGTGCCTGAGGCAAAAAGGTCCATAAAAGTCCACAAAAACTTGTCAATATTCCTCCATACTGCTCGTCCAATGTAATCCAAGTGTCCTGAGTGGGTAGTGTCTAGAATTTACTAGAAACAACGTCATTTAGTATATTTTTAGAGCCTAAACGCAGTACAGAGATGGGTGAAATGCAGAGCCCTAATTTCCCCTCGGGGAAAAACCAAAAAAAAAAAAACAGTAGTAGGCTACATCACATGTCTAGCAAACACGCTGATGCATGTTCACGAAACTACGGAAGCCGCGGCAGACGAGATCACGCGTTCTCTTTTTCTTTCTTTCTTAGTTTTAAATCAATATCAACCCCTCTTGGACCCTCTTGTGTTTGTCCCGGTTTGTCTGCAGCTCTGTCGCTCTTAGCACAATGTAAACAGAGAATTTCTTCTTCTATGCTTGCATTATCGGCAGAGTAGGCTCTGTACACCAAGGCTTCCGTAGTTTTGTGAATGCGCTTATGCGTGCTTTATGAAAGTAAGATGTACCGCTGTTTAGGCTCTAAAAATATACTAAATGATGTGGTTTCCAGCAAATTCTGGACGCTACCCACTCAGGACACTTGGATTACATTGGACGAGCAGTATGGAGGAATATTGACAAGTTTTTGTGGACTTTTATGGACCTTGCTGGCTCGGACCCCGGTGAACTCCATTATATGAAAGTTGGGGGGAAACGAGAAGCCTTCCTGATCTCCGGCTGCATTTGAGATATTTGATATTTTTATTGATATTTGAGAAAAAAGTGCTCCAGAGTCTTTCTCACCATATTGGGAAGTGGAAGATAAAGTTACATCATTCGGTGGGTGTACTATTCCTTTAATTAACCAACAATGGGTAATTTTTGACACAACTGTGGGGTTAAAAAGGGACCAACTAATTTCTGGGTTACTTCAACCCTAAAAAAATGCTTTTTGTTTTTGCATTTTTTACACAACTTTTGGGTTGAATATTTGACCCAGAAGTTGGGTTATATTGACAACAATCACTGTGTTCACATGCAGCCAATAACTCTTTCATAACCGGAATATTAGCAATAACCCGGTTACGCATGGCCATGTAAACACCAGCCAAAACCAGAATATGCTCATTTTAACCCATATTAGCCCTGGGTTACTCCTTTTGTAACCCGAATATTTGTAAACGCGTATCGGAATATCTCCATTGAAAGGAATGTTAAATTGTGTTCTGCACATGTTCTATTCGCAAGGATTCTTGGTGTTTTGAGTAAACTACAGGAAGTATTTGTACCAGCGATCAGACGGTACTCTGCACTGCTTGCTAGTTTATGTATCACCATGGCAACACGCATCCCCAGAGGAACTGGTGTGCAAACAGTTATTTCACGGGCTCCATCACTCATGTGGAAAGGTTTGATAAAGTTGTGACATCAGAAAATTGTCACACCAGCCAGAGAGTGATCTTCATCATTACAACCGTTCCACCAGTCCTGACTGAGACCTTCATTCTAGGGTCCGGGAGGCTCGGGTGGAAACGGGAAGCGTGGATGTGGATGGCACTCAGCTCCGAGCTCCATTTCCACCACATGTTCTTTTCTTCTATGACCCGCTAGTGTTAAGTACTGCTGGTGGGTCAGTATCAGGATCAAGTGCTGCTGGTGGGTCAGTACCAGGATCAAGTACTGCTGGTGGGTCAGTATCAGGATCAAGTACTGCTGGTGGGTCAGTACCAGGATCAAGTACTGCTGGTGGGTCAATATCAGGATCAAGTGCTGCTGGTGGGTCAGTATCAGGATCAAGTGCTGCTGGTGGGTCAGTATCAGGATCAAGTGCTGCTGGTGGGTCAGTATCAGGATCAAGTACTGCTGGTGGGTCAGTACCAGGATCAAGTACTGCTGGTGGGTCAGTATCAGGATCAAGTGCTGCTGATGGGTCAGTATCAGGATCAAGTGCTGCTGGTGGGTCAGTACCAGCAAAGGACTGCTGTCGGCTCGGGACTACAGTCAAACCAGCCGCCTCTCGTGGATCTGCGGTCTCCTCAGGGTCGCCGAGCAGATAGCAGAAGATGTTTAGAAACAGGTCAGACGTGGTGGTGTCTGCCTTCAGTCCTTAACAGGTCTCCATGGCAGCATCAATCAGCCGAATCAGGGGGCAATTTTCCAGGAGCCGTGCCAGCTGCTCCACAGATGTTCCCACTTCGCGGACGAGATTCGGAACCGCAGCCAGCGTGCCGAGCTGGGCCTGAATGGCATCTAGCTTGCGATGAATCTCATGCAACGCCAGAGTCTGAGTGTTGATAGCACGGCTCATCCCCACACAAATGTCAGGCAGCGTGCCAGTAGCTGCCAGCAGCCCTCCAACTTTGCGATAAACCAGGAAAATGCCCACACCAATCAGCAGGAACCCAGAGATCTTCAACGTCCTCGATGGACAGCACCGACAGACACATGATCTTCCATTTGCCCCAGGAGTCAATCACATATCCCGCCGGGTGCGTCCCGTCGGGGCAAGGAGCGTCACCCCGTCCCGCTCTCCGGGTGGAAAAAATTTGATCAATTGCATTGAGAGACCAGTTGACCAAATCCATCGTAGTTGTTGTTTCAGATTCAGAAAGTTATGTAGACAGAGGCTCAGAGAGTCGACCGGACAGGAGAAGCAGGGAAAATAAGGGAGGGAGGGAGCAGAAGAAAAAGCGTCCGCCTCCGTCGAGAGCAGAATGGGAATGATTTCGGTGCATTCCTAGCTTTTAGTATGTATAGTCCATCATTCTGCAGAGAAAAAGATTCACACCAGGAAAACATTCCCGACGTCTGATAAACTTCCCATGACTCGACGTCTGTCAGACATCTGCTCTTCACGTGAACATGACCTGCAGAGATGAGAGTAAAGAGCTGTTTTCAAATGGGGGGTTCTCCCCCCCAAGGCTGGGTCTGAAGACCGCTTATGTCACAGCGATGCGACCGAAGGCTGTCCAGATTCGAAGGCTCCTACAGATGCAGCCTACAAATGTGGCCTTATTTTCCCCAGATTTTAAAGCAAAACTCAGTTACTTCAGCTCGGGGCTCCTCATAGTGATCTCCTTTCACTATCGTAAAATTTGTTCTTCCCCACAGACATCTTCTCTACCTGTCTTTCCTCTACTCTGATCCCTGAATACATTTCTAAGCTTTTACTGGCTTGTTGATGCTACTTTGCTACGTTGCAGCAGCTCGTCTCCCTCTGCAGCTGCTCAGAGCAGTCCTGTGCCTCCTGCAGCGGGCCGTTTTACCCGTGTTTTGCGGGTAAATATGTCATGGGTTATATTTTTTTCTGGTGCGGGCAGGTCGCAATAATACAAATTTTATTTAATTTTTGTCGACATAATGATTTGCTGAGGCTATCCAGCACCTGGGCGGCCCGTGAAGCTCAGGGATTAGGGCTTTGACTTTTGCTCAGAAATCCAATTCGAAGTTCGTTTGCTTTGTCATAACAAAGTTCGAATATAATCGAACATTTATTAATAATAATTGAACCATTAAATTTGCATTGGCATCAACTTAGAGTTGTACATGTTGTGGCCACCAGAGGGCAGTGTAGCTCTATCAACGTCAATGTACTACGTGCACGAAAGGCTTTCAAAGTATTTAGGTGAGTTAAAATTGTTATTAATGAGCAAACAAGATGATTCAGTGTTATAGTGCAGATGTAATGAGCAGAATATAACAGAAGATGCTGTTACGACACAGTAAATGCTCCGTCGGTCGCGATTCTCAACTTCACCAGATGGGAGAGATACTCAACGATCACTTCCAGTTCAGAACTGTCACATTACATCCGGACAAAACGGCATTTTACACGTTTGTTTTTTAGACCTGCTGCACATCATCGTGGACGATGTCCATTGGATTTATCAGAAACACACAGCGACGTCTGCCACCAAGCGGGTGAAGCGATTTAAGCTGTATAACCAAATTTACTCACGATGTTTAGCTAACAGCGGTAGCTTGGAGGCAGCATCATCAGAAGACAGTGACACAAATACGTAGATTAATGTGTTTGTCTGATTATGACACCGTGTAGTAAGAACGAATATTACGCTCGCATTTTTAACACAGAAATCTATTTGTACTGTTCTTTGAGATAAATCATTGCTACTTATATTATTTTCTTAGGTTAGCACTAGCTGGATTTGCTAATAAGCCACAAGGCTGCTACTTATCTTTCTCATTTTCCGGCGACACGAGCACGAACTGCTTCTCCAGTTTCCATCCTCTCTGGTCCAGCTGTACGTTCCCAAACACAGTCTTCTCTCACCAAGAGAATAGTTGTTATAATGAATTAAAACCAAAACAGCGCCGGTTTTCAGCTCCTTCCTCCTCCTTCACTCGGCTCTTTGACATCCTGGAGCTCAGACACGATGTGACCTGATGTTCGCAATCCATCTTCGTAGTCGATCATCCGAGAGAAATGCGTGGAAACTGATTGTAAGATTATATTATTTAGCTGAGAAGGTCGGCTCTTCACGCCGCTGAAACTTGCAAGATGCTTTAAGTCATCACACTACTGTTATGTCCACCTGCTCAGTGCTGGATGCTCTTACTTTCTTAACCGGACGTTCTCTAGAAAGCGTCGCGGATTAACCCTGTTGATAACGTTTACATTCCACGGGTTGATAAAAAGTAAAACCCAGAACAGGTTTGAATATAAATATTAGTTCGAACTTCGTTTATATTTGAATGTTCAAATTATATTCGAATAACGGAGTTCGGAGTCAAAGCCCTATCAGGGATGCTCCACCGGTGCTAGTGAGGATTTCCCCCTGCTGCCTACGTACAGTATGTGGTTGAGGAACAGAGGGTACAGCTGAAAACAGGGAGAATGAATGTTACCTTCTTTATGCAGGACTCTCCGAGTCCAAGACATGAGGTTTCCTCCTCAGCCCAGTTTATTTTTAATCCATTGTGCTGCTGGTTTGAAACACTCCATTGGCCAGGTACCCCCGCCCTCAACCTCTGCTAAAAGCTACGCGAACCGGTTCTTCACGCTGGCCCGGCAAAGAGTTGGTGACTGAGTAAAACCAGTTTAGAGAGCCAGAAGCCGGGTTTGTAGTCTGGTTCTGGCTCGAACCAGCACTGGAAGCAGCTCGGTGCTAAGGGGGGCCCGAGTGCCGTACGGTAGTTTGTGTTGTCGCGAGATCCGTGTCGGGTCTGCTACAGGCAGACTTGCAAGTGCTGCTTTCAGGCCAGAGACAGCTGAAAGTGACTTGCAACGTGGACTTGAGCCAACACTGGAGACATGACTTAAACTTGCAGAAAAAAAAAGAAAGGACATAATGCTTACAGAAACTGATGCACGCATCTAGCAGCATGAAAGTGCTGTTATGTCATGATTTAGGCCCTAGTCACACAAAAAATTGCCTCTATTTTTGGCCAAATTCTCCGATGTAAATGTGAATAAACTACCTTTGAACAACCCCACTCATCCGAAAAAAGTTCAGGCTCAAGATTTTTATTTGCTTGAAGCCCTGCGCTTTGCTAAGCCCCACAGGGGTTCTGAAAAGCATTTATGGAGGTGAAAAAGTTACTGGGTTTTGCTTTAAGGACAGTCTGATGTTTCCTTCGTGGCTACCCTGCAAAAACTCAAATCTTAGCAAGTATATTTTTCTCATTTCTAGACAAAATATCTCATCACACTCAAAATAAGACAAAATTGTTTAAAGAAAATCATTTCAGTAAGAAAAGACCTTATTTCAAGATTTTTTTTTTGCTTGTAATAAGCATAAAAATCTGCCAATGGGACAAGCAAAATGTTCTTGATAAGATTTCTTGAAATACGATGCATTGCCTTAAAATAAGTAAAAAGATTTTTTTTTTGCTTAAGCAAAAAAAATTCTGCCAATGGGATAAGCAAAATTTTCTTGATGTCTTAAAATAAGATGCATTGTCTTAAAACAAGACCTTATATCTTACCAAAATGTTGCTATTTAAACAATTTTGTCTTATTTTGAGTGTGATGAGATATTTGGCTAGAAATGAGAAAGATTTGAGTTTTTGCAGTGTAATCCTATCACAAGGTGCATTTCGGGCCGAACGGGACATTCTACAGCAGATGTGTCAAAATTTTAAATACATTTTCTTTTCCAAGGTATTTTTATTTATTTATGGTCATTGATATTGTTATCAAGACAAATTCCAGAGATTATTATGATCAATTTTTCAGACCAGACCAGCGCTACACAAACTATTTTTTGCTGGGAATGATTCCTGGAACTTTGGGAAGCCACTGAGATTCCCACTGGGATGAATTCAATGTTGTCACAGCTCCTGATTTTCATTAAAAATGACAACTTCAGGCTGCGTGTTAACGCTGACGGCGGCCGCCTCCTGCAGTGACCCATGAAACCTGATAAACGTTGCACACACACGAGTGGTTTACATGCAGTAAGTTGCTGCTCGGAGCGCCGCGTTACTAAGAAACAGGCTGTGAAGGACAAGCTGAGGATGATGATGGACTCAGACATGTTGTGACAAGGCAGCGAGCGAGGACACACACGTGCACCTGACTGCAGCTGCAGAGCAAAGACACGAGAGCCGGATCCTGACTGAGTCTGCTTTAAGAGCGCTGCAGTCCGACATCCTGGTAAAAATAAACCTTCATCACACGAGACCGGCCTGGAGATGTTGAGGAATTTATTATCAGGTCAGTTTTTAACAAACCACAGCGAGGGCAGATAACACAGGACAGAGCTGATAAAATGTCCTGAAATACCTCTCCATGTGTTCCTACAGCAGCTGACAGGTCCACCTTCTGGTACTGGGTTGGACCCTTTTCTCTCCAGAACTGCTTTTATTCTGGGAGTAACACATTCAACCAGGTGTTGGAAACATTCCTCTGAGAACTTACTCCACAGTAACACGATTAGAACTCAGTCACTTCTGATATTTGGCAGGAAAACAATTATGATAAGCTATTAATAAGCCAATTAATAAGAAATTCTCTCACTTCTCGACACTGTATATAAACGGAAATGAGTGACGTTTTTGGTAAAACACTATTTCTGCAGCCCTCTGATGTCCTTTATCATTAAATCACATTTTCTTTACTCCATTATTTTCTTTGCCATAAAGTCAAGACTAATATGAAGCCGTGGGAATAAAGAAGCTAACCATGCACATATTTTCTGGTTGTGCCCCAGGCTGCGCTCCTTTTGGGATGATGTCGGGGCTACAATTAAAGACATTCTGGGATATGAAATACCGAATGAAAGCAAAACTATGTACCTTGGAAATATGGCTGAGAATGTAACTGGAAATGATAGATATATACTCAAGATACTGTTGATTGCAACAAAGAAGACAATAACAAGAAACTGGTATAAGACTGAATCCCCTACTACAGAACAGTGGCTAGGGATTGCAAGGGAAATTTACCAAATGGAGAAAATGACCTACCAACTTCGACTTAAGACAGAGGTTTTCATTACAAAGTGGAGGAAATGGGAATTATATGATACTCCGAAAGACATGTGAACTGTACAATATACAAACCTGATCCTGTAAAATGTAGAAACCTGCAGCCATGACTGTTGTTACTGTTTTATCTTATGTTTGTTGTATTTTTTTGTTGTGTATATCTTTTGTGTTCATGGGGGAAAAAAAACCTTAATAAACATAACAGTTAAAAAAAAAAAAAAAAAAAAGACGAATATGAAGCCAAATATGAACCAGAGATGCCCCTCTCAGATGTCAAACATGTCATCTTTGACTGAGTTTAAAGGTAGAGTCCAGAGTTTCCCCACGTTTCTGTTAGTAAACACAAGTCCCTCCCCTTTGGCGAATCGCTCTTCCTTCAAAGCTCGAAAGCGGGTAAAAGCCAAACAAGTGTGCACTATTTAAAGCTCTTTTTGCTGCAAAATACTTCCTTTTCTTCGCTGCAGCCGTTATTCTTATTGAGAATCGAGGGGATCTGGTGTCGGCTCCAGTAAATGTTTACATTTAAAAAAGAAAAGTTTGCTCCAATTGAGTTTATCCCCACAGAGTGCGACGGCCTTAGCTCTGTCATTGGCTGGAGACAACACTAATCTCCGCCCAGAAACATCCTGAATACACCAAAAAAAGGGGGAAAAAAATACAGTCAGGGGGAGGGGGAGTTGCAAACAAAACTCGCTGTCACACGAGAGTAGAGGCCCAAAGGTGGGCCAGATTTCACTCTCACAAGTCTAGCGTTTGTTTTCAGGGAGAAAACTCTTTTTTTTTTAAAGGATTTTTTGGGCTCTAGTGGCCTTTATACAACAGGACAGGAGGGGGGCAGAGAAAGTGGGAAGGGACCACTAAATCCCCTTTCTTCCTCGTTCTGATGCGCAGGTTGAACTCCAGCAAGTCGTCTTCACTAAGGCTGTCCCCGACGCGTCGATGAGTCGGCGTAATGGATTCAGTAAATACGTCGATTTATATGACGTACATCGATGCATCAGAAAAACGCCAACAAAAAAAAGTCGAATGCTCTTATTTCGAAGGGAAACTGGAAACAGCGTTGTCGCGGTTAGCAGAGCAGCCAGAAAACAACAGTAGAGATGGCGACGTCCCGAGAGAGAGAAACTGACCGCATGTACAATTCAGAATGCGATAAACCACCATCAACAAGTACAAGTAACCCACCACGTCCACGAGCACTTACTTCAAAGGTGTGGGATTACTTTACCAAGGAACTGTATAACATCGTACTCTGCAGCTCTGCAGAATGAAAACATCGTTTCACGGCAGCACGACTGCGATGAACAAGCAGTGAAGCTAAACTCCCAGGAGCGCTTTTGCAGCTTTTGCAGTTTAATTTTCTTCGTAACACGTCGTTCAAACATTAACACAGAACATGTTTATGATGGTGGTTAGTCACCATCACTAACTTCTTATACTTTTCAATCAGCATTGGCGTCATCGCCAGGTTGAAAGTACCGCAACTCACGTTAACAACGAGCATCATTAAAAGCTTCTTACCTCCAGATACGGATGAAAGCGTGCGTATCCGTATTTACCGTAGAGTATGAACGGGGCTTTACAGTGATTCTGCCTTTTACATCCTTATGTTTTCTTCCATGGCTGACGTTATGCAGAAAGGACTGAACTTATGCTGCACGCCGTTATGCTGCTGCTCATGTGAACTTGCTGACATTGTGAGTGTGATCATAATGATGATGATTAGCAAAGATGAAGGAAACTGCAGATACGCTTGTCAGTTGATCTTTATTTCTAAAACAAATACTGAGATTCAAAAGAGAAAAAAAAAGACAGGTAATTACTTTATAAGTCAGATAATTATAAGTGACTGCACTTATATCTAAGTTAGCTGCATATACAGTGACAGGGACATTTTTATATCATATTATGCTCATGTGCATTGTGTCTCTTTTTTCAGGAAAAATAAGCAAATAAAAATGGAAGAATTTTTAATTAATCAAGCAATAAAAAAATCATTAGATTACTAAATTAATTTTAAAAATCGAATCGTTAGATGCATCGAAAAAATAATCGAAATATGAATCGATTCTGAAAATAATCGTTTGGGACAGCCCTAGTCTTCACCATGTTGACATGACTAGATGCTGCTGTGTGATTGGTCATCTTGACCATGTCTACATGACTACTGTGGATGCTGCCGTGTGATTGGTTCCAGACACTGCAGATAAAAACCTGACCTCCAGATCTGATATCAGCAGCAGAGAAAATGAATATTTACAACATTTTTCTCAACATTTGTCCAAAAGCATGAAACTGTCTGATGTTTCATCCTCAGAACCCGTTGTTGCCATGACGACCAACCATATCCCTCCACTTCGTCATGCAAGTTTAGCTATGGTTTCACTCCACAGTTTCACCTCAAACACTATAAACACACATCTACACGCACACGCACACACACTGAGGACTGGTTGCAGCCATGTTGCTCCATGCAGGACTCTAAAGTTCCACATTCAACCATCAGATCTTCTTTTTTTAGAGTTTCATTGACTGTTTGATGCCAGATCAACTTGGCAGAACCGGAACACGAACTTCCTGATAACACACACTCTGGTTGGTTATCAGAGTGTGTGTTATCAGAACAAGCTGGGACCCTGTTTAGGAGGTTCTACTGTCCCTGTTTAGAAGGTTCTACTATCTCTGTTTAGAAGGTTCTACTGTCCCTGTTTAGAAGGTTCTACTATCTCTGTTTAGAAGGTTCTACTGTCCCTGTTTAGAAGGTTCTACTATCTCTGTTTAGAAGGTTCTACTATCCCTGTTTAGAAGGTTCTACTATCCCTGTTTAGAAGGTTCTACTATCCCTGTTTAGAAGGTTCTCCTATCCCTGTTTAGAAGGTTCTACTATCCCTGTTTAGAAGGTTCTACCATCCCTGTTTAGAAGGTTCTACTATCCCTGTTTAGAAGGTTCTACTATCCCTGTTTAGAAGGTTCTACTATCCCTGTTTAGGAGGTTCTCCTATCCCTGTTTAGAAGGTTCTACCATCCCTGTTTAGGAGGTTCTACCATCCCTGTTTAGAAGGTTCTACCATCCCTGTTTAGAAGGTTCTACTATCCCTGTTTAGAAGGTTCTACCATCCCTGTTTAGAAGGTTCTACTATCCCTGTTTAGAAGGTTCTACCATCCCTGTTTAGAAGGTTCTACTATCCCTGTTTAGAAGGTTCTACTATCCCTGTTTAGGAGGTTCTCCTATCCCTGTTTAGGAGGTTCTACCATCCCTGTCCTGATACGTAACAGAAGGAGAAATGTAGCTCTGTCAGAACACAGAGAGCTCCACTCTATAAGGTTTTTATCAAAAGTAAACATACAGCCTGTTCCAAAACATGATGATACTCTGAGAATGCTGAAGTTAGCTTTACTAAATGTTCGATCTCTAGCAGGAAAATCATTTCTAATTAGGGCTGGGCGATATACCGGTATGACGAAGTAGATATGATATTTACATGAGAGAGATATGATATTTACATATACCGTAATATCGGTAATAGCTGTGCAAATGTTTTGGTTTTATTTTCTGGTAATGACTGTACCTGACAAACTCCAATAAGAAACGGAAGTCTGGAAGTTCTGCACGGTGATTGTGCTCTGCTCCTCCCTCCCTCTCTGCCTGAGCGCAGCCGGCTGCTCCGCCCCCCCCTCACAGAAACCAACGTGCTCCCTGCACCCCTTCACCCCCTCCCCCTCCTCAATCCCCGCATGCTCACAGCTGCAGCAGCAGACAGAACTGAGACGCAACGGTGAGCGGTGACTTTTTACAAAACAAAATAACACTTTTAAACGTCCTCACAGAAACACGCTGTTAGGGCGCAATAAGGAGAGCAGTCGGGTTTTATATGCGCTAGTTTTAGTGTTTTAGCATTAGCATTTTAGCACCATGTAAGTTGCTTCTTTGTGAGGTAAACGGAGATAAATGCAACTTAGTGCCACCGTCCTCTGTCATCTAATATTAGACCAGCATGCAGCGTTTTAACACGTATAAGTTTCCTCTTTATGAGATAAACAGAGGAATATGCAACTTTTAGCATCATTGGCCACAATTAATATGAGAATATTATCCAGTGTCTGACTCCACTTCATGCAGGTTTTACTGCAGATCATGGATTCAGTAATGTTTTCATTAAGGCTCCAGCTTATAGTCGTAATTCTGTTTAGATGTTTTAAAAGCTGCTAAATTGCCATCTACAGTCTGTATGTTCTTATTTTATATACACTGGTCCATACTAGCTGATATCGGCCAGTATTGAATATCAGCTTATACATTAGATATAGGTTTTTTTTTGTTGTTGTTGTTTTTGTTTTTTTTCAGACCCCAATATCAGTATCGGCATCTGCCCCGAAAATCCCACATTGGTTGGGCTCTCGTTTAGATACTAAAAAACAGGTGCTTGATATGAAATGAAACATTCAGACAAATTAGGATAAAAATACCGCGATATATCGTATATCGTCATCCAAAAAAAATATATTGTGATATGATATTTGGTCCATATTGCCCAGCCCTATTTCTAATCAATGATTTTATCACTGAACATAGCCTTGACTTTATGTTTTTAACTGAGACTTGGTTACATGAAAACTGTCATTCAGCTCTTATTGAGGCCACGCCCCCTAACTTCAGTTTCATCAGTGAAGCCAGAGTGAGCAGGAGAGGTGGGGGGTTGCTGTCTTATTTAGGGACTCATTCCAGTGTAAACAGTTATCTCTTGGGGATTTCCCCTCTTTTGAATACGTGGCTTTACAGCTGACGGCCTCATCCAGAGTCATGTTTTTAAATATTTATCGGCCGCCCAAATACTGTGCATATTTTAATGATGATTTTACTGAACTGTTGTCTGTGATCTGTGCGGACTTTGACCATCTTGTTATCACTGGTGATTTTAACATCCATTATGATTGTCATCAGGACAAAGGGACCAAAGACCTGATTAACACTCTGGACAACTTCGGGTTGACCCAGCATGTCACAGAGCCCACACACAATAGAGGACACACCTTAGATCTACTGATCTCGAAGGGTCTGGACATTTCTAAGGTCACGGTGTGTGATGTGGGGCTGTCGGATCACTGCTGTGTTTTCTTTGAGAGTACTATCTCAGTGCACACAAATGTCTCAAAGAAGGTGATAACAAAACGGTGTATAACTGAAAATACCAGTGAGATTTTTAACCAGGTCTTCTCTCTAACAGCTGCCCTGTCAGGGGTTTCAGTCAATGAGCTGGTCACTAACTTTAATGCTAACATGCTGAGTGTCATGGATTCTATTGCTCCTATTAAGGTGAAGGTTATCTCTGGAAGGAAAAAGTCTCCATGGAGAAATTCCACACTGGTGAAAACTGGAAAGAGAGACTGTCGGAAAGCTGAGCGCAGATGGAGAAAAACAAAACTACAGGTTCATTATGACATCTATAAAGAGAAACTTCACTTTTATAATTTACAGCTGAGGAATGCAAGGAATTCGTATTTTTCTGACATCATCACTAAAAACGGTCATAATGCTCGGGCCTTATTTGCTACAGTCGACAGGCTAACAAACCCTCCTGTGTCAGTAGCACCAGAATTTTATTCCACCAAAGCCTGCAATGACTTTGCCAAATTTTTCACAGACAAAATCCAAATTATTAGACAAGCTGTTGGTTCAACAACAGCAGGTTCAGGTCATGTATCGTGTCCACCAAGTCTAAACACCATGACACAGTTTTATCCCATTACTAGCAAAGAACTGGAGGACATCTTGCATCAACTGAACTCCTCCTCTTGCTGTTTGGACATCCTGCCCACTGGTTTTTTAAAAAAGGTCTCAAAGACCTTGGAGTCAGATCTGCTTCAGATTGTGAACTCCTCTCTAACGTCAGGTGTTTTCCCAGAGTCACTGAAAACAGCTGTGATCAAACCTCTGCTAAAAAAGGATAATCTAGACAAGACACAGATGAGCAGCTACAGGCCGATCTCCAATTTTCCATTTTTAAGTAAGATCATTGAAAAAGCAGCCTTTCACCAGCTAAATGACTTTTTAAGAGAAAACAACCGTTATGATGTCTTCCAGTCAGGTTTTAGACAGCACCACAGCACCGAGACTGCTCTGACCAAAGACATGAATGACATATGTCTTAATACTGACACTGGAAAAATGTCAGTGTTGGTTTTACTGGATCTCAGTGCTGCATTTGATACAGTTGACCACATTATATTACTCCAACGACTGGAGAAGTGGGTGGGTCTCTCTGGTTCTGGACTAAACTGGTTCTAAACGTACTTGGAGAACAGGAAGTACTTTGTGTCAGTAGGTAATTTTACATCTGAGCGGACAAAAATGACCTGTGGAGTTCCCCAGGGCTCTATCCTGGGGCCTCCTCTGTTTAACATCTACATGCTCCCACTGGCCCAGGTTATAAAGAACAACAATATTAGTTACCATAGCTACGCAGATGACACACAGCTATATATTACAGTGTCACCAGGAGACCGGGGCCCTGTACAGGCTCTTGGTAAATGTATTGATGAGATTAATGACTGGATGTGCCTCAACTTTGTTCAGCTGAACAAAAACAAAACTGAGGTGATTGTTTTTGCAGCCAAAGAGAAACGACAGCAGGTTGTCACAGAACTTCAGTCCATACACCTAAAAACCACCAATCGGGCCAGAAATCTGGATGTATCGATGGACTCAGACCTAAAAACCACCAACCAGACCAGAAATCTGGGTGTAGTGATGGACTCAGACCTAAAAACCACCAATCAGGCCAGAAATCTGGGTGTAGTGATGGACTCAGACCTAAAAACCACCAACCAGACCAGAAATCTGGCTGTAGTGATGGACTCAGACCTAAAAACCACCAACCAGACCAGAAATCTGTGTGTAGTGATGGACTCGGACCTAAAAACTACCAACCAGACCAGAAATCTGTGTGTAGTGATGGACTCAGACCTAAAAACCACCAACCAGGCCAGAAATCTGGGTGTAGTGATGGACTCAGACCTAAAAACCACCAATCAGGCCAGAAATCTGGGTGTAGTGATGGACTCGGACCTAAAAACCACCAATCAGGCCAGAAATCTGGGTGTAGTGATGGACTCGGACCTAAAAACCACCAACCAGGCCAGAAATCTGGGTGTAGTGATGGACTCGGACCTAAAAACTATCAACCAGACCAGAAATCTGGGTGTAGTGATGGACTCAGACCTAAAAACTATCAACCAGACCAGAAATCTGGGTGTAGTGATGGACTCAGACCTAAAAACCACCAACCAGGCCAGAAATCTAGGTGTAGTGATGGACTCAGACCTAAAAACCACCAATCAGGCCAGAAATCTGGGTGTAGTGATGGACTCAGACCTAAAAACTACCAACCAGGCCAGAAATCTGGGTGTAGTGATGGACTCAGACCTAAAAACCACCAATCAGGTCAGAAATCTGGGTGTAGTGATGGACTCGGACCTAAAAACCACCAATCAGGCCAGAAATCTGGGTGTAGTGATGGACTCAGACCTAAAAACCACCAACCAGGCCAGAAATCTGGGTGTAGTGATGGACTCAGACCTTAAAACCACCAACCAGACCAGAAATCTGGGTGTAGTGATGGACTCAGACCTAAAAACCACCAACCAGGCCAGAAATCTGGGTGTAGTGATGGAGTCAGACCTAAACTTTGAAAAACACATCAAAGCGATCACTAAATCAGCCGACTATCACCTGAAGAACATCTCAAGGATCAAAGATCTGATGTCTCAGGAAAATCTGGAAAAACTAGTCCATCATCATCTTCAGTCGGCTTGACTACTGTAACAGCGTCTTTACTGGTCTACCTAAAAACCAGTTAAACAGCTGCAGCTCATTCAGAACTCTGCTGCCCGAGTTCTCACTAAGACCAGAAAAGTGGACCACATCAGTCCAGTTCTGAGGTCTTTACACTGGCTGCCGGTCCATCAGAGAATAGACTTTAAAGTTCTGCTGCTGGTCTATAAAGCTCTGAATGGTTTAGGACCAAAATACATCAGTGATCTCTGACCCAGTATGAACCTACCAGACCCTTCAGGTCATCTGGATCCAGTCTTTTATCAGTTCCCAGAGTCAGAACCAGACCTGGATCAGCTGCATTCAGCATCTATGCTCCACATGTCTGGAACAAACTCCCAGAAAGTCTCAGATCAGCTGAAACAGTTTATTTAAATCCAGGTTGAAGACCCACCTGTTCATTTACGTAGATTTTATTCAAAAGTTAAAATCCGCACGTCTCTGTATTCTCTCTTTTTCATCTTAAATGCTTTTAATTTTGAATCATGCTTCTAATAGTTTTTTCTCTCCCTTTTGCTTATAATGTTTTATGTAAAGCACTTTGAATTGTTCTGTACATGAAATGTGCTATACAAATAAACTTGCCTTGCCTTATAACCAGGTAGTTGCAGCCCTGATTGGCTCAGAGATCAGAGCTGTTAACCAAAAGCTAAGAAAACTGGTTTTACCCTGAAATCACAGAGTGGAGAGTGCTGGGGTGGAACCGGACTGATGAGAGAAGATGAGGCCTGGCTGGGAATCTGTGGGAAAACTGAGGAAACAAGCTTGACTCATCTGGATCATCCAGGTCCCCGTTAATCCTGTCAATCAAACCTTCATACCTGTGTCAGCCGTACACACACACTGACACACACACTCGTCTGCTGGCCGTTCTGTAAAACCTTCCGATGCTTTTCTGGGATATGCTGCTGTTGTTATCTAAGACAAAAGTCTGTGCACGCTCACACACACCAGTTTAAAACAGAAACTCATTTCTTTTGTGTTTTCCTGCAAAACTTCATCAGGAAAATGTTTCCATTTATTGGATTTTTGCTGCGAGGACACAAACGTCTCAGCAGATTAAGTCCAGCCTGTAGACGGGAGCGTGGCTGTCACCAAGCATTCGGCTCACCGCAGCAGCGCACCACCCAGGGAAGATCATCACCACCAGCCAGGCCGCGGCACAGCCAAGGATGGAGGCAGCTGGCCGTCACGGAGCTGAGAAGCTTCCTTTTACGGTCCAGTTTTAGCCTTTTTAATTCCCCCCAGATCAGCTGCAATGAATGA
This sequence comes from Atherinomorus stipes, assembly GCA_023101725.1. Taxonomy (NCBI): domain Eukaryota; kingdom Metazoa; phylum Chordata; class Actinopteri; order Atheriniformes; family Atherinidae; genus Atherinomorus; species Atherinomorus stipes. The sequence continues at coordinate 54,079 of JALJCO010011097.1, read as the reverse complement.
AAAGTCCTGGGACACGTTTCACTTTGTGTCTGGATGGAGGAAAAATCCTTTTTCACAGGAAAAAATGGAGCCAAGAAGAAATTTTTGTGTTCCAGCTGTGTTAAATAAAACAAAGCGATTTAAACACATTTACCGTCTGTGTTTCAATCCATATTCTGCATACAGCAGCTGAAAAACACTTTAAACTGTTGTAATTTGGCAGAACTGAACATCGAATCTGAAAGTGAAGCTGGTGAAAGTGCAGACGTGCAGCTCAGATTTTAATTCAAGCTTCAACAAAGGTTAAAGCGGCAGCAGGAAAAAACTCCAAAAATGCCAATTCCATGTGAAATCCAGGAATCCTGATCCTCTGACATCAGATAAAGAAATCAACTCACATCTGAGAATCCAGAACTTCCAGACAAGATGGCCTGAGTCATCATCAACCTCAGTGAGATGTGCGACGGCATCTGCGTCCACAGTTTCCTTTAACCACAGGCATCGCCACACCTCTGATACCATGCGCCAGGATAAGAGAAGACAGTAACCTCGGACCTGATTTTCCCAAGTTGGGGGTCCTGACCCAATCGGGGGTCCTAAGATAATTTAAATGCGTTCCCAGATCATTGTGAATAATACAACCAACATCATCGTCCCTGTACGACCGGTACCAGAGCTTGGTCCGCATTTCCGGCTGTAGGTCGGATCCATTCCCGGTGAGAGTTGGACTCCGCCAAGGCTGCCCTTTATCGCCGATCCTGTTCAGAACCTTTATGGACAGGATTTCTAGTCCAGCCGAGGTGTTGAGGGGATCCGGTTTGGTGGCCTCAGGATCGGGTCTCTGCTGTTTGCAGATGACGTGGTTCTGTTGGCGTCATCGGGCCGTGATCTCCAGCTCTCGCTGGGGGGATTTGCAGCCGAGTGTGAAGCAGCCGGGATGTGAATCAGCACCTCCAAATCCGAGACCATGGTCCTCGCCCGGAAAAGGGGGGAGTGTCCTCTCCGGGTCGGGGGGAGGTCCTGGTCTAGGTGGAGGAGTTCAAGTGTCTCTGGTCTTGTTCAGGAGTGAGGAAAAAATGGAGCGGGAGATGGACAGACGGATCGGTGCGGCGTCTGCAGTGATGAAGACTCTGCATCGGTCCGTCGTGGTGAAGAAGGAGCTGAGCCAGAAGGAGAAGCTCTGGATTTACCGTCCATCTACGTTCCCCCCCCTCACCTATGAACATGAGCTGTGGGTCATGACCCAAAGAACGAGATCGCGGGTACAAGCAGCCGAAATGAGTTTCCTTCGCAGGGGGGCCGGGCTCTCCCTTAGAGATAGGGGGAGGAGCTCGGTCATCCGGGAGGGACTCAAAGTAGAGCCGCTGCTCCTCCGTATAGAGAGGAGCCAGATGAGGAGGCTCGGGCATCTGGTCAGGATGCCTCCTGGACGCCTCCCTGGTGATCCAGGCACGTCCCACCGGGACCAGACCCCTGGGAGACCCAGGACACGCTGGAGGGACTACGTCTCCCGGCTGGCCTGGGAACGCCTCGGGATCCCCCCGGATGAGCTGGCGGCTGTGGCCGGGGGGAGGGAAGTCTGGGCTTCCCTGCTTAGGCAGCTGCCTCCACGACCCGATCCCGGATAAGCGGAAGAAGACGGTACGGTACGGTACAACCAACATCAATCAAATAAATATGATGCGTAAATACAATGAATTTAATCTGTGGATGTAACGTGTTACTGTGATATTTGAAGGCATTAACAGTAGGGTTGTAATGGTACACAAAATTCACGGTTCTGTTTGGTACACAGGTCACGGTTCGGTTTTTCATCTGTATGGTAATGGAAAAAAAAAAAACACAAATATTAACTTTGTTGTATAAACAAGTTCATTAAAATTTAACATCACATCCGAGTACATACCACTTACCCAACCCAGTGTTTCCCCTACCATTATATAAGAAGGACGTCGCCCTAACAGACCCAGTGCCCTGCCTACAAATTAAGGTTAATTTATTTTGAACGGGTTTTCTATCCAGCGCCAGGGGTCTGATTCATAAAGCAGGTTTAATGAAAACCCTGAGTTGTTTAACCCTGACATCAGGGAAACTCTGAGTTTTCTGTTTCACAAAGGCAGGTAACTCTACCCAGGGACAGAGGAGTAACCCACCCACACTCGCCGTTTCATTTCCTCATTCATTCATTCAGTCAGCGGTGAGTTTTGGCTGCTGCCGTATCAAATGAAACATGTTAAAAATAAATCAGTCGGTATGTTACAGACGTGTCCTTTCAATAAGGATTTCATGGATGAAGATGCAGCGTGACTGCAGAGAGTTAAACATTCAGAGATGGTTATCAGACCACGGACAGAAGTTCTTTCATTTCCTAACAGTTGTCATTTCTGGTGTTCCAGTTACACATCACAGTCAGTTATCTACATACACAAGCTGATCCGTCCGTACATTTATAACATCATCGGCCGTATGTGACCGTTGGAGGTCCTGTCTCTGTTTCTGAGAGATGGTTTTCCTGATTACTTGCCTTTATAACTGTGTCTCTGAGTAAATGGTCAAGGTGCATGTCTGTCATGCCGTAATGGGGTTCAATCCCAGGTGTGACTCTTTTCATGTTGCCATACGCGTTCCCCCCAAAGCAGATAGGCTATTGTTTATTGCCCTGCGTTTTTTCATAAATAGATTATTTTCTTATTGGAGATGCAGGGCATTTGAGAAATGTGACGGTTAAATTTCATCTTAATGCTGCCAACAAGAGCGCTTCTCCACCGCGGCACCAAACTGCACCCAAATTACAGTTTTTTTCAATTGCTTACACACAAAACCTTTATATATCACACTACTTCTAGCCTGGTACACCAGCCTGACTAACTGCGCTGACATAACTACTAATATGAGAAAGCGTTTGTGTCGCACGTCGTGTGACTACGACCCGGAAGCTGTTAGTTACGCACCAAAACAGAGCAGAAACAGCGGTGGAGACGTCGGAGGAGTTTAACGTTCATCTGTTAATAATTCTACTGCTGCGCTGTGATTGGTCCGGTCAGTTTTTTACCAGAGTGGAAATCATTTCCCAATGGAGGGAACCCAGACTGACTTGCCGTGTATATACATGCCGTTGGTCAGGCTGGTGTACCAGGCTACACTACTTCACCTCAAATCAGCAAAACCATAAGCACATTCTCAGCCTTGACACAGTTTTCAATGTAGATATTCACTTTTCTCTCCCTTTTGCTTATAATGTTTTATGTAAAGCACTTTGAATTGTTCTGTACATGAAATGTGCTGTACAAATAAACTTGCCTTGCCTAATTTCTATGCTTTCAATGTGAATTATTTACATAAACAGATAAATTTATACACACATGAATAAATTAACCGTCAACCAGAAGAGCCGCTGGAAGAAGATCAGAGAGACATCAGCTGGTAAACTAATGAAATGTGATAGAGTGAATATATTATAAATGAACCTCCCCCAGCCCAACAGTTCAGGTCAGAACATCGTCCCTGGACTGTGAAAAACTGAGATATTCAGAACTTGTATGAACCTGGGTCCTGACTGAGTCCAGGTGTGAACCGGATCCAAACTCTTGGCCTGATGGTTGCAGGCTGAGTCCAAACCTGTAAACCTTTGTAAAACTTCCTCTCGGTCTTTCTCTTTGTTGCCATGACATCGTACTTCCTGATCTGATTATCTTTCCATCACTCAGTAGCAAAGAAAAAACTGCAGGTCCAGAATCAGTTACCATGGTGATCTGCAGAGTCAAACAGAGCTGGTTTTATGATTCTGGAAGCTCAATAAACCGCCGATCTGTCTGAGGGTGTCTGACTCTCTGAAAGCTTCTCTAATGGAACATCAGAGGAGGAAACTATCACATCCAACTGCTTGGTATCCATGGATACAGCTGGAAGCAGACACTCCATCACCCCTCCACCTCCATCCATCCACCTTCTGAGCAGGTCTCCACCTCCATGATGGAGTGATAGGTGAGCGCTTCCACATGCGCCTGCAGCAGAGAACCCGACGACTATCTGCTCCAGCCAAGTGTGATGGGACGGGTGAGTTGTGGAGCTCTGGCAGCCTGCCACACCTGAACCATCCAGACACAAACACCAGAGCACAGCTGATCTGTAACAGGATCAGACGAAGTCAAACTGCGAAGAAAATCTGTGGAAAACAATTTAAATCACAGGATTTAGCCAGGAGACCAGAGTCTTCCTCACTATTCCTCATCATCTGACATCCCCTCATAGTCTTCTGATTTGATGAAAGCATCAATCTGCACCAACAAACTACCAAACATCACATCCAGGATCATTTGCCGCTCTGAAAACTTTAGCTTTTTGTCATGAAAATCTCCACAAAGTCAGATTTTCAGGATGAATTTCACAATGCAAAAACATCTCTTCATAAAAACCAGACAAGATGCTGCAGGACTATAAAAAACCAAAACATGGAACAACACTGTAAAGCACAGAGACCATAAACATGATGTGGAAACAAGCGGGAACTAAAACAAGTTAAAAATGAGCAGAAAATGGACGTAAAACTGGCACAATAAAACCCACAGAGAAATAAAAATAATCCTAACTTCACCTAAAACCACCACAGAGATCTGTCTGAGTGAAACTGGTGGAAAACTGAAGGGACTCGTGGTCACGCTACTGGAAGTCAGTCCCAGTTCTGATCAGTGTGTCCAGTTCGGAAGTAACTGTGGTTGTGGACCAGTTTCGCAGGCTGTTGTACAAATGGAAGAGACAACAGGTGGAAATGAGGCAGTTCCCATGACAACCCCAGGGCTTTCCACCGAGACACAGCCATTTTCAGGTCTCTCAGAGATGCTCAGTTGGGTTTCAGTAAGAACTCCGGCTGGGCCGGTCCAGAATGGTCCAGAGTGGTTCTGATCCACTCCTTTGTTATTTCAGCTGTGTGTGAGGGTCATTGTCTTGTTGGAAGGTGAACCTTCGGCCCAGTCTGAGCTCCTGAACTCTGGACGAGCTTTTCTTCCAGGATCTCTGTACTTGGCCGCATTCATCTTTCCTTCAACTGCAACCAGTCGTCCTGTCCCTGCAGCTGAAAAACACCCCCATACCATGATGCTGCCACCATCGTGCTTCACTGTTGGGATGGTATTGGGCATGTGATGAGCAGTGCCTGGTTTTCTCCACACATACCGCTTAGAATGAACTCCAAAAAGTTCAATCTTGGTCTCATCAGACCAGAGAATCTTATTTCTCTCAGTCTGGGAGTCCTTCATGTGTTTTTTGGCAAACTCTATGCGGGCTTTCATATGTCTGCACTGAGGAGAGGCTTCCATCGGGCCACTCTGCCATAAAGCCCCGACTGGTGGAGGCTGCAGTGATAGCTGACTTTGTGGAACTTTCTCCATCTCCCTATGCAGGGGTGACCAATTTCGTTCCTTGAGAGCCACAATTTTCCAACTTTTAGATCCATCCCCACTCCAACACACCTGAATTACCTCATGCACGTCATTCAGCTCTGCAGAGGACTCCAATGAAGGAGTAGAACCATCTCAAGGAGGACCAGAAGAAATGGACAGAATATGAGTTAAATATGAGTGTCACTGCAAAAGGTCTGAATATGTATGACCATGTGATATTTGTTTTGTTCGGGGGGGGGGGGGGGGGGGGGGGTTCCAATAAATTTGCAAAAATTTCTACATTTTTGTTTTTTTCTGTCAAGATGGGTGCTGGGTGACATTAATGGGAAATAAAATTTACTTTTTTGATTTTGGCAAATGGCTGCAATGAAACAAAGAGTGAAACGTTTAAAGGGGTCTGAATACTTTTCATACCCATTATATTTATATATATACTGTATATATTTACATATATATATATAAAGCTACAACATCCTCCAGTTTGGCAGTAGTGATGGTCTGAGGAGGCATATCACTGGAGGGCTGCACAGACCGCCACGGGTTCATGAATTAATTCATTTACTTTTTTTTGCGGGCAATTTAAAAAATAAGTAAATCAAGTTTTTGTGTAACGCTTCTGTAGCGTTAGTTTCCCATTTTGACATGGCAAGCGACAACATCATCATAGCACACACGAAACAGCAACAGCAAGCGACAACATGGCTACTGGTGAGAGTACAAAGTGTCACTTAAAACACAGCTGGGACTTTGAATCCAAGAGGGTGTTCATTTATTTATTATTCATCCCAGAAATGGAGGTAACATTTGTCTCTTTTTTTAATAATTAAAAGCAAACTTTGTTTTAACTTGTCTGCTGTTTGTACTTATTACTTTCCTTAAAGGATAACTTTCTTTTTTCAACCTGGACCTTATTTCTAGAAGTATATATGTGCATTTACTAACCAGTAAAGTTTCTGATTCGCTTTAAGTTCTTCAGAACATATTACACTGAGTCACCTTTCGGTGTGCATCCAGTAAAATAAGACATTATATGCAGCAAAACTCGATTTTCTCTAAGTAGAATGAAAAAAAAAATCCTTTAATAAGTAGGAGGGAAATCATAAAAGAAAAAAAAATCAAAAACCAAATTTTTCTTTTATTTTAAATCTGAGATTTTATTTTTAGGCCATATCACCCAGACCTCCATGCCCCCTTGGGTTCCTGGTTTTCTGATTATTATTTTGTTCCCATCACTGTGTAGAACAAACAGTCAAAAAAACCATCAGCTCACAGATTCAGTTTGGGGGGGCGTGTCCTAGCCCAGGGCCCTGTACTGTTGTTTCATAATCCTGTCAAACCGCCGTTTGAAGACTCGGAGCTTCTGGAGTTCAGGTACTGGTCTCGTGTTCAGGACTCTGATGTGTTTCAACACATTTTCCAGTTCAGACGTTTTCAATTGAAATTGAACTGACTGAAGGTGCATTCAAGGACCTGTGACATAATCTGAAAGACAAACACTTAAGCTCAACTGCATTGTGTCCTCACAAAGAATCAAGTTGTGTGTGAGTGTGTGTGTGTGTGTCCTCTTTTCATCATTAAGCCTTGAAAACTTCCCACAGCACAGCTGACTGAACCGCTGCATCACATGACACGCATCCACCGTGCATGTGTGTGTGTGTGTGTGTGTGTGTGTGTGTCCGCTGCCTCTTACACAACAGCTGAGTCAGGTCAACACTGTCACACTCAAACATGGCGGCTCGCTCTGACACCTCTGACCACCAGAGGAGAACTAATCTCTGCATCCTCCTACGTCCCACCCACAAATCCTGGTTCTGGTTCCTCAGGAAACTGTAAACCCCGTCCTCCCAGCACCAGTTTGCCTCAAAAATGACATAAATGGACATACAGTCATAAATCAATAAATAAATGAGGTTGGCATGTCAGTGAGAGAGCAGCTCGTCCCTCAGGGATCAATAAAGAACCAGCTGATGAGGATGGAAACCGAGTCTGATCGCAGCTGTAACTGAAGGATTCAGGTGATCTCAGAGCACGTACGGGTTCAACAGGACTGCGCCATTCATCCAAATTCCATCGGGATTTCAATTTTAATGTCAAACATTTTCCAAACTCATATAATCAAGTTGAAACGATTTATTTGCCATTTTTCTTTACACAATTTCTGGAAGTTATTCTGAAGTTAAAATTAATTTTAGTAGCTCCTCACCTGTGCAATTTGTTGGGTGTCATTTACAAAAATGTTCAATTTGGAACGTTGCAGCATTGCACTAAAGTTTAGTTTGGGATTTTTATTTATTTATTTTTAAATAAAAATAAGTTTATTTTTCAAATATAGAGAAATTGCAGAACAGCTAAACAGTTTATTTTGGATACATTTATGTTTTTTATGGCTTATTTAATATTCGAAGTATATATTTTTTATTCATTTAATGTTTATTCATTGCAAAACAGCTGTAAGGTACGTATTTATAGCTTTTATTTTGTTTCAATTTTAACGTTCTGCGTATATTATCAATAAACTGTTTTTGACAGATAGAGAAATGCTAAATAAATGTAACTAGAAAATAATTGTTTGAATAATTGTGATTTCAATATTAACCAAAACAATCATGATGACGAGTTTTTCGAGCAGTTCGAGTTCAACATGCAGTCAATGAATAGAAAGAATCTGCACGGCTGCAAACATCTGGTCACGGATGCAAAGCAAAAACCTGCCTGCAAGACTCCGCACGTCTTTTCTAATTAGAAGCTGACGTTCCGACTAGTTTCTCGGACATGATTTATACAGACAGTTTTTTAGGACAGTTTGTAATATTCCTGTAAATAATCGGAATTATTTATTTGCCAACGTAGTTTTGTTCAGTTTAAAACAAATGTGTCCAGTGAACATTTTGAACTCGTTCATGCACAACACCGCATGAACACACTCTTACAGGAACTTTACTGGGAAGCAGAGTCTGATCAGAGGTCACTCTGAGATCTGACCAATCAGATCAGCTCTCTGATCAATCAGTGGTGGATCAACACGAGGACTGATGTTCAGATATCAGTCCTCTTTCCTGAAGCGGTGCTTAACTTATCACTCAACATTCAGCTCTGACACATCCCATAATATCCAGGTCAGCTCAGTCACATTTCGGATTGATTTTATTGATTCAGTTTCCTGTAACATCATTTATTCATCTGTTTTAGATCCAATAAGGAACGGAAGGGAAGTTGTTACCTGTTCTGATTCAGCACCTGAATGTGTGGTTTCCATGGTGACGTCATGTACAGCCACAGTTAGTGTTACCGTAGCTACAAAGAGTCAAACCTACAGGTTTCATACGGAACATCTTCCCTCAGAGTCGACGGGGCGAATCAGATGTGACTCGCTGTAAATATCGAAATGCCAACATCTGACCAACGTCTGGGACTGTGAAGATGATGGTTAAAGGACTGATTTTCTATTTCTTCTAATAGTTTCATCAACAGGTACTACCTAAAAAATTAGAATATCTGGAAAAAGTTGTTGTATTTCTCCAAATCAACTTAAAAGTTGCAATTTACATATTGTTAAGATAAATAATATGATATATTGATAAATCAATATATTTCAAGCTTTAATTTGTTTGGATGTTACTGATTAGGACTTGTAGCTACAGGGTACAGGGTAGTACCTGTACTATTAAAGCTCAAACACTTCTAACATGGTTGTGATGTCAGACAGAAACAACAGCAGCTTTCAGCCTGATTTACTGTCAGGTCACCAGAACCAGAAAGGAGGCGGAGCTTATCCAGTTAGTTTAATCTGAAACTGAGCACAAACTGTCCTGGAGAAGCTAAAGAGCCCAGCATCAGTTACCACGGCAACACATTCAGCATCAGTTACCATAGTGACATGTCCTGCATCAGTCGCTGTAACAGTATGTACAGCATTTGTTACCATGGTGACGTGTAGTGTATATGTGACCACAGTGATTAGCTTAGCATCTGTTACCATGGTGACGTGCTGTGTATATGTGACATCAGTGATTAGCTTAGCATCTGTTACCATAATGACGTGCTGTGTATATGTGACATCAGTGATTAGCTTAGCATCTGTTACCATAGTGACGTGCTGTGTATATGTGACATCAGTGATTAGCTTAGCATCTGTTACCATGGTGACGTGTTGTGTATATGTGACATCAGTGATTAGCTCAGCATCTGTCACCATGGTGACGTGTTGTGTATATGTGACAACAATAATGCTTAGCATCTGTTACCATGGTGACGTGTTGTGTATATGTGACCACAGTGATAAGCTTAGCATCTGTTACCATGGTGACATGCTGTGTATATGTGACATCAGTGATTAGCTTAGCATCTGTTACCATGGTGACGTGCTGTGTATATGTGACATCAGTGATTAGCTTAGCATCTGTTACCATGGTGACGTGCTGTGTATATGTGACATCAGTGATTAGCTTAGCATCTGTTACCATGGTGACGTGTTGTGTATATGTGACATCAGTGATAAGCTTAGCATCTGTTACCATGGTGACGTGTTGTGTATATGTGACATCAGTGATTAGCTTAGCATCTGTTACCATGGTGACGTGTTGTGTATATGTGACAACAATAATGCTTAGCATCTGTTACCATGGTGACGTGTTGTGTATATGTGACATCAGTGATAAGCTTAGCATCTGTCACCATGGTGACGTGTTGTGTATATGTGACAACAATAATGCTTAGCATCTGTTACCATGGTGACGTGTTGTGTATATGTGACCACAGTGACGTTAGCATCTGTTACCATGGTGACGTGTTGTGTATATGTGACCACAGTGATAAGCTTATCATCTGTTACCATGGTGACATGTTGTGTATATGTGACCACAGTGATAAGCTTTGCATCTGTTACCATGGTGACATGTTGTGTATATGTGACAACAATAATGCTTAGCATCTGTTACCATGGTGACGTGTTGTGTATATGTGACCACAGTGACGTTAGCATCTGTTACCATGGTGACATGTTGTGTATATGTGACCACAGTGATAAGCTTAGCATCTGTTACCATGGTGATATGTTGTGTATATGTGACAACAATAATGCCTAGCATCTGTTACCATGGTGACATGTTGTGTATATGTGACATCAGTGATTAGCTTAGCATCTGTTACCATGGTGACGTGTTGTGTATATGTGACCACAATGACGTTAGCATCTATTACCATGGTGACGTGTTGTGTATATGTGACCACAGTGATAAGCTTAGCATCTGTTACCATGGTGACATGTTGTGTATATGTGACCACAGTGATAAGCTTAGCATCTGTTACCATGGTGACACGTTGTGTATATGTGACAACAATAATGCTTAGCATCTGTTACCATGGTGACGTGTTGTGTTTATGTGACCACAGTGACGTTAGCATCTGTTACCATGGTGACGTGTTGTGTATATGTGACCACAGTGATAAGCTTAGCATCTGTTACCATGGTGACGTGTTGTGTATATGTGACCACAGTGATAAGCTTAGCATCTGTTACCATGGTGACATGTTGTGTATATGTGACAACAGTAATGCTTAGCATCTGTTGCCATGGTGACGTGTTGGAGTGTGTGACCACAGTGATAAGCTTAGCATCTGTTACCATGGTGACATGCTGTGTATATGTGACATCAGTGATAAGCTTAGCATCTGTTACCATGGTGACATGTTGTGTATATGTGACAACAATAATGCTTAGCATCTGTTACCATGGTGACGTGTTGTGTATCTGTGACCACAGTGACGTTAGCAGCTGTTGCCATGGTGACGTGTTGGAGTTTGTGACCACAGAAACCTGCTGGTCCTCCAGCTGACGGATTTCTTAGAAACCCTGAAATGTGATGATGTCACAGAAACTAAGAAAAAAAAGAGCTGAACTGAAACCCGGGCGGGCATTTCTGAGCTCACTCAGGGTGATGAGGTTTGTTCTCCTGGATTTCTGTTTTTTGAACATCTCCATGTTTCACCACGTCTGAAACACGTCGGACAAACTGATGACAGGATTGGGGGGCTTCCTGCCTCTGTTTCAGACGTCTCACCACCTTCACCTTTTCCTCCTCTGCTTTTCTCAGCTTTCTTTTCTTCTCTACATCTGGGTGAAGCTTTCCGACTCTCCTCAACACCAGATTACGCTGATTAGAGGTGATTCCGGTTAATAACATGTTAGAAACACGTCTGTCAGGGAAGGAATGTGAAGATCAGACTCTGTCCTGTGTGCACAGAAATCCTCTTTAACTCCGGCTTTTCCATAAATGGGAATTTCAAGGCTTCTGCTTATTTGGTTTGTTTGAGCAGCTCGAGGACGTTGAACAACTAAACACTGAGAGCTGCAGCTCCGGTTTTCATTTAGGTAAATAAATCATTTTAAACACGAAGAGAAACTCTGAAATCATCTGCTGTCAGAAGATGCAACCTGATGTCACCTGAGACGGAGGTTTACCAGCACGTGGAAACATGAACGTCTGTATTCCAGCAGGACGTAAAGCTGAGACACTTTCTCTGCGTTTTGCACAAACATCCAGTTACTCCTTCCTGTCTGGGCTGCAGCTGCCTCCTCTTCCTCCCTCTCACCGGCCGTGACAGAGACGATGAAAATGTGGGGAATGAAACGCGACGCAGACCTGACGTGAACATATCTGAGGCTCATATGTGACGACTCTACGTCCCACTGATGACAGCAGGAATGTCTGAAGAAGCGTTAGTGACACGTGGACGCCGCAGGTGTGAAACCTGGATCAGGTGATGCAGCAGAATAATTGCTCTCCTTTCTGATTGGCTAATTACAACAATGGGAAATGAGATTTCTGTTCAAAAACGATTGCTAAGCTCTAATCTTCACAGCAGCCAATGAAAACGTCTCCCAAACATCAGCTGACCAACAAATCAGTCAGAAAAGAACCAATCAGATTTGATCAGCTGGATTACACGAGCTCAACCAGATACTCTACTCTCCCACAGTCGTTACGGACCGTGAACTTACCACTAAGACTGGACTGTCCCACAGACATTTCAGACCATAAACTAACCAGCAAGACTGGATTCTCCCACAGTTATGACTGACAGTGAACTCACCGTGGTCTCTGAATAATTTGTTTTCTGAGGTTCTAATCTGGCGTCTGAAGTTGTGATCATGGTCATCACTGCTGCTGTTATTGTGTCAGGTCTCATCAGGTTTTAATAAAACTAACATCATTTGTTAATAACAGCAGCTGAGAAAAACAAAATTCATCCAATGTGCTGTTAATGTTTGACAAAATAATCTACAAGAAAAAAAACTTTTAAAATAAATCAAAGTGATCTTTAGAAAAACAACGGTAGTTATAGTTTTAGGACAATATTGGAGCCGGATCAGGATGTGATTGGATCAGGTGGGTTCCACCTCAACACTGAATTCTCCCACCGTAATGACTGGCAGTGAAGCAGCATCTGGAAACATCGGCCTGAAACTCCAGGACCGTGAAACACTGATTCATCTTCTTGTTCTTCTTCTCCTCCTCCTGCGGGATCCGGTCTTCAGAACCACGGGTTCCTGCGGGATTACGAGCGGGCCTTTTGAAGCTGACCTGTCCCTGAACTCCAGCAACGGCAGCTTCATTCCTCAGAGAAGAGTCAACACTTCGGGACTTTAGTAGAGTTACACCAGATTTTATGACACCAGGATCCTTTGGTGTTTGAAAAACACAAGTTTCAGCCAGGAAAGGATTATTTTCAGATTACCGGCGTGAGGAGAGCTTTAACATGTAGCTTTGACTTGTTCCCACGTCCTCTGCAGACCCAAACAGACTCATGCTGAATCTCAGGAGAAACAGCTGCTGAAAACCATCCTGTTTGTTTTAGGAAATGAAAACCAGCTCAGAGTTACAAACCTACGGTGGCCCTGATGAACCAAAAACATTCTGTCTCAGACTCCAGTTGTGATTCCCGTTTCCTTCTGTTGTTGTTTTTCCTCAAAAATTAAGTTTCAAATCTTTGTCTTCATCATTTCTTGTAGACTCTTCCCCGGTCGAGCCTCAGGTCCGATTAGAACCAACACCACCTGCCATCACCGTTTGGTTTCAAACTGGGCCTGAATGCAGGTTTCCACAGACGAGGGATGAAAACGAGCTCTGTTGCTGCAGGGCTCCGTTTCATGAAGCAGTTGAACAAACTCTGAGTGTAACCCTGAACTCTGAGTTGATCTACTCGGAGAGTTTTCAGTCCCAGAACAGCTGATTTGAGTTGGTTTAATCAACGCAGGGTAGTTCAACCCGGAGTTTTACACGTGCGCTACTGTGATAAAAAGTCAGCATCAATGGAGCACCTATTCGACGAGTCACCATGGCAACGCAGACGTGAGGGCGGGGCTGCATTTGCCATTGAATGGAAGTATAACTTCTAAAGTCTCATGCCGAGTTTTAACTGCTGCTGCAAAAAAAAGAAAGAAAACAAAACAAAAAGAAAAATGGTAAGGGAGAGGATTTAAGTTTAAATCCTGTCTGTTACAATCACAATGATGTTATAGGGTAGAACTTTTAAATGGAAGCGTTACAGTCTTGCATCTAAAAATAGCGGTCGAAACTCGATGCTATTTTCAATACTAAACGGAAGAAACACCCCCCCATAATAAATAAATGAATAAATAAACAATACAAACAATACAACAAAAATATACTAACAAATGTGAGAAAATACCTTAAAAAGGGAAAATGAATACGGTACGTTATTTCAAAGATCTAGTTTGTGCAGAGATACAGTCTCCTACATCTTCTCCAACTGATCACTGTGATTCAGACGAGACAAACTAAAAAGCTTTAACCACTAGTTAGTGGACTTATTTACGTGTCCTTTTCTTCACAATACCTGAGATCAAATCAAGTAAACAATAGAACAGACAAACTAGGTAGGGTGAACTAGTTTTGAAACTAGATTAATTAATTAAACATTTTAAAAGATTAATTTTTGTCTACAATCTACATTAAAAGGCATCAACATGTGACTGTAAGATCAGCAGCAGCAGTTTCAGGTGTTTATGGATCCAGATCTCCTGCTCTGAGGTGCTGCTGCATGAGCACGGGGCTCGTGTCATGCTGCCTTACATTTACCTCGGAACTGGGAAGTGGGAACTGGGAGGTGACGTCACACCCAACCAACTTGCGTTCCAGCTCACTGGTTAGAAAACCAGTTAGCAGCCTAGCACAACAACGTGTTTGCTAAGGCTATTGCTATTAGCCGTTGTTAGCACAGCTGGTGTTGTAGTTCACATGTACCACATGAAAAATGTGAATTACACTACAGCAGCTTCCCCCTACATCTATATGAACCAATACTACATGTATGACTGATTTATGCAACAAAATATTAGTAAGAAGTATAAACAAATGTAAGATTACAGGAGCTTCTAAAACTGCTAACACCGGGGTTAAAAGGGCAGCTGATGCTTTCAGCGACTCGGCAGACGCCACAGTGGCATTTAAGTACCCGTGCTAATTAATATCCAACTACATACTAATACTTACAATTTATTAGTCGATTTTTTTTAACAACATTAGTCTCAGTCAGACTCCAGACCTCCATCTCACTATAAACCAGCATGAACCAGTATGGCTTGCTGGGAAGGGTTGCAGTGCGGCTTCAGTTGGCAAAGCTGGATCTGGACAAACCAGCAGACTTCTGGAACCATGTTGGACAGACCAGACCAGAGTGGACATGTTTGGAGTAAGATCTGGATCCAGGACCTCCATCCTGACCCCACCTGCTGAGATCAGCTTCATCAGCAGGTTCCTGCTCTGGTGGAAGATCTGAACCAGCTGTGAAGGTGCCTCAGATTACCTGCAGCCGTTTACCTTTCATCCTTTCATCCATTTTGTTTTCCAACAGAGACCTTGGTTGTTCAGGGATCGCTGTACAGATGTACCAGTGAACTGTGTAAGTGGATTCATGTTTTCTCTCCTCTCTCTCTTCCTCTTCCTTACTCCTCTCTCTCTGTTTCACTTTCTATCATTACCTCTGTTAACTTTCATTTCTCCCTTGTCAGGCTCAGCAGTATGAAATGGAATGGTGTAATAGACAAATGTTTAAATAAAGAAATAAAATGAATAAACAGGATATCAAGTGGAGCCTTATGTTCATAAAGCTCCGCTTGGTAAAGCAAAACTGTTCAACAGAATAAAGCAATCAGATTTCCATTCTGCTTGCTTCGATGCTGGACAGGACAAGTAAAAAAAAAAAAAAAAAAAAGATTACCTGCAGCCCCCCGACACACCTGTCGGTGGAAACCTGAAACCTGAAACCGGTTCTACTCTACACCCTCTGACCCCTCTCAGGATTTGTCCCTCTACTCTTTCCATCACTTTGTGTTCATCTCCGTCGACCTTTTCTGCCTCTGAATCTGTCCAGTTTTGTTCCTTTGGAAATATTTTGTCTTGAGTGGTGAATCTGTGACTTTTTCCTTTTAAGTAAACGGAAATATTGTGTCACTGGATACAGAAGCGGTGGTCCTGAGACCCAAATCAGCACCAGAGTTCACTTCTTTGATGCCAATCAGTTCATTCATCCCCATCTCCAAACAAACCAAACTTTCTAGTAGAGCTGAACAGTTAATCACATCTGCAATTAAATTGCAATTTTAATTAGCGCAATTTTGTAATCGCGCGGTCATGCGATTTTCCCACATCATCTGGTCACGTGAAGTAAGCAGTGGCCCTGCTGAAGAACACTCTTATTCAGAATCAGCTCCCTGAAGTTACAGAGCAACGGCGTCAGGCTCAGAACTGGGGATGGGCGCAATTAATCGACGATCGATAATTGGTCGTTTAGAATTTTTTCAATCACGTAATTTTTTTTCGATCATCTGACAGTGTTATAAAACAGAGTTCATTCATGGAGTGTACGTCTTGGAGCTCTGTAATAAATGTCACCATGTGGCGGTAATAAAACCTCCTACCAGCAGGGGGCGATGTAGCCTAAAGACAGCAGAGAAAGCCGCCTGCGAGCTGCCGTCTTTCTGTCACAGCAGCTGTAAGAAGACTCGTCCATACCAACATGAAGCGAGCACGGCGAAGTCTGGACCGCGGTGAAGTTCGCTTCAAGTTGGATATCCGACGTGAGTAAGACGCTGCTCCGCGGATTGCGAAGAACCAAAATCCAACTTGAAACCGTGGTGAAATCTGGTGTGGGACCGTTTTGTGTTAGAAAATGACTCCTTACATTGTAAATACTGCAACACGTTTTATGAAAACAACTCGACAACAACTCCCATGACGTACCATTTAAAAAACTCTGATCCGACCGAGCTTAAAGGTCATGAACCCACCGTTGCCTCGGCCTGAGGCCGGAGGAGCTGTGATGCAAAGCAGGCAGACAAAATCACGCAGGAAATCTGTAAAATGATTTTTGTGGATATGTTGTTCTGAAGTGTTGTCGATGGAAAAGGTTTCCCAGATTTGATGAATTTACTGGAACCAGTCTATCAGTTTCCTTCACGGCGCATCATCACCAGGCTCACTGAAACACGAGAAGCGAGAGCAGGAGCTGCTAAACAAGCTAGCAACAGCAGCTAGCGTTGCCATAACAACAGAGAGCTACCTCACCATAACGTGCCACCACTGCTGACCTGCTCACAGAGATGATGATTGAGGCTGTGGAGCAGTGGGGGTTGAAATAAATACGTATTTGAGGTAAAAAAAAAAGTGCTTGTGGTATGTGGAATCATTTTTTTTAACATGCATTTCTTAATGATTAATCAATAATTGATCGTTAAATCTCCCGACGATCGATCAAAAAGATGATGGCTAATGCCCATCCCTACTCAGAACCGGTACTGAAAGTGACACTTCTGCAGAAACCTTAGTTCCAAAGAAAAGCAGCTGTGTGGGACGATACTGGTTTCTGGAACAGCATCAGGTCTTGTGCCAAACCTGCCGAGCAGAAACTGCTACGTCACATGGCAACACATGTGATAGCATAGCTATCATCACAGAGTGATCACCGATACTTTAAGTAGAATGAATGAACAAACAAGTACTATTGTCCTGTGAGTTCAGAGTTAACTCTGTTAGTTATTGGGGGGGGGGGGGGGGTTCTCTGCACTCTAAAGTCCGCGTGCTTGACGCAGCTCACTATCCAGACACCAGCAAACTGCAAAGCAAAGGCAGCGTAAAGGAACATTCCACCCACAGAATGATTTAACTTTATTTTCCACTTCCCCTCATGGTGAGAAAGACTCTGCAGCACTTTTTTAATATTTCAAATGCAGCCGGTGATCAGGAAGGCTTCTCGTTTTCCCCCAACTTTCATATAATGGAGTTCACCGGGGTCCGAGCCAACAAGGTCCTTAGAAGTCCACAAAAATTGGTCAATATTCCTCCATACTGCTCGTCCAATGTAATCCAAGTGTCCTGAGTGGGTAGCGTCCAGAATTTACTCTAAACAACGTCATTTATTATATTTTTAGAGCCTAAAAAGGAATATTGTTTACTTTTGCGAAGCGCGCACATGCGCGGTCACATAACTATGGAAGCCTTGGTGTTCAGAGCCTACTCTGCCGATAATACAAGCGTAGAAGAAGAAATTCACTGTTTACATTGTGTTAAGAGCGACAGAGCTACAGACGAACCGGGACAAACAAAGAATGATTTAAAACAAAGAGGAAAGAGAACGCGCAATCTCGTCTGCCGTGGCTTCCGTAGTTTCATGAATGTGCATCTGCATTCTGTGGGTGAACTATTCCTTTAACGAAATATCTTTTGAAGGAGTCAACATGATGCAGAAGTTTTACCTGTGAGTAAATGCACGTATTAACTCCTAGAAATAAGGTCAAGGTTAAAAAAAAAAAAGAAAGTTATCCTTTAAGTTCTCGTCTTCTGGAAGGATTCACTGGTTTAATCATGTTTTTGTTACACTGACCTGATGCTTCTCTGTATTTCATGGGAAGATTTTTCCCCAAAATCGTTCAGCCCTGCTTTCTAGGAAAATGAGTTGAATTTTCTGAACCAAGTGCCAGACTTTCTGAACAAAAGAACCAGACTTTGTGGGCCAACAAAACCATCCGCAGATCCTAAAGTTCTTCCACACACTGGCTTTTACGTGAACTTCAGCAGTTCCGCGTTCCTCAGGGCGGCAGAGGAACAGAGATTTATTCAGGAGTGCAGAGACATGCGGGCTGCACGGTGGCGTGGTGGTTAGCACCGCAGCCTCACAGTAAGAAGGTCACTGGTTCCATTCCCGGCTGGGAAGGGGGGTTTGAACAATTCCAACTGTGGCCTTCCTGTGTGGAGTTTGCATGTTCTCCCCGTGTGTGCGTGGGTTTTCTCCGGGTACTCCGGCTTCCTCCCACAGTCCAAAGACATGCACGTTAGGTTAATTGATCACTCTAAATTGCCCCTAGGAATGAATGTGAGCGTGCATGGTTGTCTGTCTCTCTGTGTTGGCCCTGCGACAGACTGGCGACCTGTCCAGGGTGTACCCCGCCTCTCGCCTGTTAATAGCTGGGATAGGCTCCAGCAACCCCCGCGACCCTGAACTGGATAAGCGGTACAGAAAATGACTGACATGACTGACTGACTGCAGAGACATGCCTGAATGGTGCAAAATAGCACTCTGAGGATGTTTTGATGAGGAACCAACATTTTAGCATGGTTATAAACTCTAAAAACATATTTATTTATGATGATGCTCCTTTAATATCCAAACAGACCCCCTCCATCTACTGCGCTGCCTGCTTTTACGACTCCATCATGATTTCATGTTTGCTATTGTCTGAAACTGATGTCAGAACTCAGAGGGGAACTCTAAACTCTGCACTGCCCTCTGGTGGATGTGTTGTCTCGAAACCATGACAACAGGGAATGTATGAGAGCAGTGATGTCTGAACCAGACCTACCTGTCAAAGGGAGCATAGAAGGGCCTTTATGCGTTACTGGTGCTCCTGCTGCTATCAAACAAAGTTGCTACTGCAGTTTTAAAGCTTCACCGAGTCATTCAGGGGCCGTTCACACGAGGACAACTGCGGCTAAATGAGTAAATATTTCATCAGAAGTGCCTCTCGTTCACACAGCAACAGTGTTTTTCTGGGTTGAAAAATCTAAAGACTCATTCAAAAGTGGAATTGCTGTTGCGTTCTTGTCTGCACGATCCAAAACGCAACTTGCGTCGCATGTACGTTAACGTCACACACAAACAGGAAAAACAACAACATCAGACTACGTAAACTCAGCAGATTAGGGATGCACGATATAATCGGTCCCCTATTGGTATCGGCCTATATCTGCCTTAAAACTGAGTATCGGACATCGGCCACCCCACCGATATTTAATCGATTGTTAACCGATATTTAACCAATCAGCCCGCTGTTTCTAAAGTCCAAAAAAACCCCAAAACTTCTTCTTCTTCAAAAACTTTCTTTTCACAGACTTTAAAACTTATAAAGACTACGAGTGGGAAAAAATATGGATACACTAAAATATCGCAATATTTTCATCTGCTGATATCATATTGACATTAAAAAAGCGGTATCGATCTATTTTAATAGTAAAATCTTGCGATATTTCATCGTTCTGTTATGAAATCTTCACAAAATATCGTGAGGTTTTGTGAAAGAACGATGAAATCTCGCAGGATTTGTTTGTAAAATAGATCGATACTGTGTACAGGTTTTCATAGACCACCCAGTTGTTTGAGATTATGATGAAATAATGACTGAAATGAAAACTGAAATGTTTATTTTTTATATGCTCCCTTAAGAAGAATATGATAATATTTTGTAATTCATTTAATTTGGATTCACTTTGGTCAATAAATTTGGAACGTCTTCAGGAACATATACTGTGGTCTATCGTGGATAAATTTATTGCAATATATTGATATTTGCAGAATCACTGTATAGTGATGTTATCGATATCGTAGGCAAAATATAATGATAGTATCGTATCACGAGGCACCTAGTGATTCCCAGCCCCAGTGAACATATCCTCAGAGACACTGTCGTTAACATGGGGGCAGCTGCCGTGTATGCAGAGATATAAATGATTCTTTCTAAGAGAGAGAAAAACTGAAGTTATCGTAGTGAAGTGATTAAATACCAGCAGACACAGTTTTAAGGACAGATTACATTTGTGTGTCACTGACATCTGATTATTTTACACACTGCAGCTGAAACCAGCAGTCAGTGGAAAGTTGGAGACAGGGTGAATCCGATTTACAAAGCACACATAACCCGATCAATGCAGCGTTCACAGCTGCATCGATGGTTGTTCTGAGAACACACGTCAATATGCATGCACGCAACAGCAGGCTGCAGCGTCCGTCCTGCTCCTGAACTCACCACGGCTCCAAGAGGAGATGAAGACGAGCTGGATGCTGGTGGAGGAGCAGTGAGGAGCGCTTTCACGGATGCCCTCCAGATACCAGCTGTGTGTGCAGCTCGTACTACACACACACACACACACACACACACACTCCGTGTATTTCTGTCTTTGAGTTGACATTCATTGGCATAATGCATTCCCCAGCCCCTAACCCTAATCCTAACCATCACAACTGATTGCCTAAATCTAACCCTAACCAAAACCTAAATGTAACCTAAACTCTAAAACCAAATCTTGACCCTCAAAAATGTTTTTTTTTTAACGTTTTTTTGGCAAGGACGGTCAAAATGTCCTCACTTTGTTGGTTAAAACGCAAAATGGTTCTCACAATGCAGCAAGTACAGGAACACACACACAAACCGAAAGCAGCAGCGAAATATTTTGCTCATGATTTTCCAGCTGATGAGACTTCGCCATCTCATCGTTCTCTGAAGGTCTGGATCCGCCTCAGAGGTTTACTGGAACGTGTTCAGTCTTAAATATAGTAAATCCAACATCTGAGTCAGAACCAGTCTCCAGTTCTAAGAAACGTAAAGGGGAAGTTCGGTTTTTTCAACCTGGACCTATTTTCTAGCCTGAAATACCTTGATTTCCTCCCCCAGACAGTTTTGGTGCAACTTGAATTTCTTCAGGAGATATTTAGATCCACTCCAGATCAGCGTATGTCCGATATGATGGAAGTGATGGCGCAACTGCGTGCAGCCTCTAAATAAGACATTATCTGCCACAAACTCCTTCATTTCTACAATGTTTGGTTGCAAAACATTAGTCAGACCCCCTGTGAGTTGGAAGCGGCTTTGACGTGCTTATTTGTGGTGATCCGTCCTTATTTACAGAATCACCACAAAAAAAGCTTCTTCAAGCCCCGCGAGCTGCCAGGGGGGTCCGACTAATGTTTGGTAACAAAATAATGAAGGAGTTTGTGGCAGATAATGATTATTTAGAGGCTGCGCGCATCACTTCCATTATATTGGACATACGCTGATCTGGAGTGGATCTAAATTAGGGAAGCACGATGTTGGAATTTTGCCCAATATCCGATTTCCCGATATATTAAAACTTATGTGGCTGACAACTGATATCAATACCGATATTAAAATCCCAAAACAGGGTATATTTGGTTATTTTCACAAATGAACGTGTATAAACTCTGTTCACAGAGAACATCATAAAGAAACTGTGAGAAGTTTAAAGTCTGTAAAAAATAAATTTCATAAGAAAAAGAGGTTTTGGGTTTTTTTAGACTTTAGAAACAGCAGCCGGATCAGTTAAAAATATCGGTTAAATATCACTGCGGTGGTCGATGTCCAATACTCAGTTTTAAGGCCGATATAGGCCGATCCCAATAGGGGGCAGATTTTATCGTGCATCCCTAATCTAAATATCTCCTGAAGGAATTCAAGTTGCACCAAAACTGTCTGGGTGAGGAAATGAACGGATTTCATGCTAGAAAATAGATCCAGATTGAAAAAAACTGAAGTTCCCCTTTAAAGTGAAAGGTTTTATTATCCAGGACCAGTTTTCCAGGATCCTTAAAGGACTGCTTCAATAGGATCCAGGTCCTGTTGAGGTCCAGGTTCTGGGAAGGATCCGTCCCTCCTTCAGATCTGCTGAGGTCCAGGTTCTGGGAGGATCCGTCCCTCTTTCAGATCTGTTGAGGTCCAGGTTCTGGGAAGGATCCGTCCCTCCTTCAGATCTGTGAGGTCCCTCCTCCTTCAGATCTGTTGAGGTCCAGGTTCTGGGAAGGATCCGTCCCTCCTTCAGATCTGCTGAGGTCCAGGTTCTGGGAAGGATCCGTCCCTCCTTCAGATCTGCTGAGGTCCAGGTTCTGGGGAGGATCCGTCCCTCCTTCAGATCTGCTGAGGTCCAGGTTCTGGGAGGATCCGTCCCTCCTTCAGATCTGTTGAGGTCCAGGTTCTGGGAAGGATCCGTCCCTCCTTCAGATCTGCTGAGGTCCAGGTTCTGGGAAGAATCCATCCCTCCTTCAGATCTGTTGAGGTCTTGGTTCTGGGTCATGTGACACCTCGGCCTTTTCTCCTGGTTCCTCCGGCTTCTTGACAGCCACGTTTCCATGGAGACCATTTCTGATGAGGCTTCATCCACCAGCAGATGGATCAGCTGAAGGTCCAGATGCGTCTCTCAGGTCCTGGTCCAGGTCTTTGCTGGATTTGTTGCTCCAGAATCCTGTTTCCTGTCAGACTGTCTGATCTTTGCTGCTTTCATGAGTGAAACTGCAGAAATGATGACGAGCATAAAGATCCAGATTAAACTGGTTCTTCAGGTTCCATCGCTCGTTGCTGTAATCTTCAAATCTACGGTGTCTCTTTTCTTCACTTACGTACTCAGATATTATCTTAAGTAACCCACAAAATATTGCATTTTGATGATAATGAACTGTTAGAAATCTGAATGTTTAGTTGTTTTACTAGACTGAGATGAGCTAGTAACCTCGTTTTATTTCTGTTGTTATTTATTTATTTATTCTTATTTATGTTGAAGCTGTGAACGTGTCTCACGCTGGACAAGCTGTTGCATGAAATCCTTTCATTATTTTAAAAAAACTGTCTCAAACAGAGCCAAGCTTTTGCAGTACTAATAATTTAGTATCATGTGTTTAATAAATGTCTTTGTTGAAACTGCAAAAAAACTGGTTCTTCGCTAAGTTGTCTGTTGTGTGTCGACACAACTCTGTTTCACAGTGGCGCCCCCACAGGGTGGCCTTAGCCACCATGAAGAAAAGGCTGGCCACCTGAGCAAAACTGATAAAAATGATATTTTTTCATTTATATCAACATTTATGTACTATTAACACGGCGCAGCATGCTTTGCTTATATTTGAATGTTAAAATCTATATAAGCTAATAAAATAAAAGACATTACACCAGAACTACCATTTTCTACCATTAGTGTTATGTCGTAGTCCCCCGCAGGTCTGTCACGCTTAAATAACATTTCTTATGTAAATTCATCCAGGAAGACGCCACCCAGAACTGCCCCAACCAGTTTCTAATGCCCCTTTCACACTAGCACCTACTCAGCCGGGCCCTCACTGGGCCGACACCCCACTACCCCCGTTCAGTTTGTTCACATTACAATTGAGGGTCACTGAGGCGTCTTCAGCTCTGGTGTTCAGCAGAGGCGTCAAAAGTAGAAGTAAAAGTAGTTTTTCAGTAGAAATCCTGCCATGTTTTTGGATCTGCCAGTACATTTAGAACAGGTGTGTTCACTAACGAGCTCGTCTACCTGCAGAGGAGCTAATTAAACCCAGCTGGTTCAGTGATTGGTCGTAAAAACTGCCGGACAGCATTTCTACTTTCTACTTCTAGCCTGTTTGTGACACCTCTGGTGTTCAGTGTGGACGCAGTCGTCATTGTGAAGTTTTGTGAAGTCATTTGTTTGTAACACACACTTTGAACTGCTCAATACAAGCAAAAAAAAATAAATAAATCTTGGCTTTTCTTAAAGTAAGTTTTGAAAAAAGATCTTTTGCTTGTAAAAAGAAAAAAAATTCTGCCTATGGAACAAGTGAAATTTTCTTATAAGATTTCTTGAAAGAAGATGAATTTGTCTTAAAACAAGTTCCTATATCTCACTGAAATGTTTCTCTTTAGATGATTTTGTCTTACTTTGAGTGTGATGAGATATTTTGACTAGAAATTAGAAAAATATACTTATTAAAGGAGTCATCACCCGGAAATGCCACTTTTTCCCGTTAAAACCGTGTACTGGAACAGGACCTCAGTTATAACGTGCCAGAAAATCCGGAGAGTGAAAGTGGCTTCGTCTTTGAGTGCGGCTCTCTCTTCTCACCACAATCGGCCACCAGCACGCGCTCTCCACCGTACGCCGTTTAGATTTTTTTCTCCGAATGACGTGAACTAGAGAGGCTGCTAGCTGCTAAGCTAGCCTCTTTAGCACCACCTAAAAGCAGCTGATTACCTGCTACGGAGTAGCGTTTAATGACCAGCTTTGTCAGAGATGACAAGGAGGAGGAGGAGGAGGGGGGGAATTGCCGTGCTGAGTTGCCTCGGCAGAAATTCATCATTTTCAGTGTAACAGGAGGGACAGTTTTACCAGGGAGCAGTGGATTATATTTATCAGTGAGGATGTGCAGTCGGTAAGTGTTGCTGCTGTGTAACTTATTATCTTTTGTGTCAGACACCAGTAAACGGTGGTAGATGAGCGGACAAGCTGCTAATGTAGCTACAGAAGCTAACAGTGTTTGGTTAACTTCACGTCAGACGTCCGCTCCTTATATTTCCATCAGAGTCCAGCCCTTTTACTCCGAATCCTCTCCATCAGCCGCACCGTTACGTTTTTATCACGTTTGTCTCTGCTTGGGACATCATTTCCTTCACCTGCTCTGTCCTGATAAAACGTTGTTTTGGCTTTGACGTTTCCTCGTGAACGCGCTTACAGACAGCTCTGATTCTCGTACGTATTCTCGCCACAAACAAACGTTGGAGATGAAAAAAAGAGGTTAAAATGAGCTCATTACATTTTCCTCCCACCCAACTAGAATTAAAAATTCATTTGAAGATCATTTAATTGTATATGTAAAACACTAGGTTATGACACCTTTAAGATTTGAGTTTTTGCAGTGAATTGTTGAAATGAAAGAGTGCTGCAGATAATGGCTTATATAGAGGCCAGTTCATTTGACCCCCTTCACGTCCATTAGATGTACGTAGATGACAAATCTGAATACAGAAGCATCAGAATCAGAATGATGCAGAAATGTTACTGGGGAGTAAATGCGCGTATAAATTTGTGGAAATTAGGTTCAGGTTGAAAGAAATGAAAGTTATTCTTTAATATTCGTTGGCCACCCTGATATTTTCTCTGGTAACCGCAAAAAATCTCTGCAGGCGCCTGTTTAACCTGGAGGACTCATAGTTCAGACTGAAGTTCCCCTAAAACTGGTCCAGTACCAGGACTGGACTGAAACTGGTCCAGTACCAGGACTGGGCTTTAACTGGTCCAGTACCAGGACTGGACTGAAACTGGTCCAGTACCAGGACTGAGCTTAAACTGGTCCAGTACTAGGACTGGACTGGAACTGGTCCAGTACCAGGACTGGGCTTTAACTGGTCCAGTACCAGGACTGAGTTTAAACTGGTCCAGTACCAGGACTGGACTGAAACTGGTCCCAGGACTGGGCTTTAACTGGTCCAGTACCAGGACTGAGCTTAAACTAGTCCAGTACTAGGACTGGACTGGAACTGGTCCAGTACCAGGACTGGGCTTTAACTGGTCCAGTACCATGACTGAGTTTAAACTGGTCCAGTACCAGGACTGGACTGAAACTGGTCCCAGGACTGGGCTTTAACTGGTCCAGTACCAGGACTGGACTGAAACTGGTCCAGTACCAGGACTGAGCTTAAACTGCTCCAGTACCAGGACTGGGCTTCAACTGGTCCAGTACCAGGACTGGACTGAAACTGGTCCAGTACCAGGACTGAGCTAAAACTGGTCCAGTACCAGGACTGAGCTAAAACTGGTCCAGTACCAGGACTGAGCTTAAACTGGTCCAGTACCAGGACTGAGCTTAAACTGGTCCAGTACCAGGACTGAGCTAAAACTGGTCCAGTACCAGGACTGAGCTGGAACTGGTCCAGTACCAGGACTGAGCTGGAACTGGTCCAGTACCAGGAGTGAGCTTAAACTGGTCCAGTACCAGGACTGAGCTTAAACTGGTCCAGTACCAGGACTGAGCTGGAACTGGTCCAGTACCAGGACTGGACTGGGATTGGTCCAGTACCAGGACTGGGCTGGAAATGAGGGGAAAACTCTGAAAGACCTTCTGAAAGCTGAAGAACTGTTGATGGAAGACCAGTTTAGAAGATTATATCCAGGTCTGAGGACTGGATCAGGACCTTTATCTAACATTTATTCACTCGGAGCTTTTTTATGACCTTAACTAAACTTATTTACGCTGAAGTTCCTGGAACCGGAATCACAGAGAAACTGTTTGATTTTCTGCTCCTGCTGTTTCTAATCTGCTCTGATCTTTTGTCCTGCAGCCTGAATCAGGTCACTTCATCTCATCAATACATGCTGACATCACGCGTGGCCGGATGAGGGTCAGCTTTCCACTGCGCAGGTGGCGGATGCTCAGGTGCGTTTCCACCACAGCTTCCTCTCCTCTGTCAAGTGAACTCTCCCCACGCAGAGTGACAGAAGCACGCGTGAAGTTTTCTGTGTGTGTGGAAAAGAAAAAGTTCCCTACCGTTGGTGCGGCCGTGGCGGGAAGCTGGAGCTCCACGAGCCGGTACGCATCCACGGACGAGCCGCTTTCGCTCCACGCGGATGCCGCTGTCAGCGCCAGGGAGTCGGTGCCGCGCGCCGCCGTGCAGTTCGCCTCGTGCTCGCTGCAGGACGAGTTGCTGAACCGCGCGCTCTTCCCGCCGTCCATCGTCCCTCTCCGCCTCCTCTCAACTCGCTCCTCCTCACGCGCTCTGCCTGCACAGGGAGGGAGAGAGAGGCTGACAACTGTCACCATGGCAACAGGTGGGGCGGGAGCGGCACCTGTCCAAGCAGAGGACAGGTGCCGCTCCTGAATGATTCTGGAAATTTGGACATTTCTGTCGCTAGTTTGGTGTCTTCGAGGATCGATCCGCTCACAACTGCGTCATTTCATCATCAGTATGCGTCTGTTTGTGGTCATTTTGCGTTTTTTTCCCCTTTTCTTTGTGTTTCTTTGCGGCGCAGTGGCGTACACAAGAAATTCTAATGAGGTGGCCAAAATTAGGGAGGGGCATATCGATAACCTGGAGTCCATAACTCAAAACAGCTGGACGAAATATTGGAATCAATACTTTTTTGAGTATCATGATACCACTGTACCGATACAAAACATGCACTGTTTCACTTCTAAGAGTTTTAGGTAATTAAATTATGTGGAAAAGCTGCCAGGTTCTAGCTTCTGTATCACATGATGCTGGTAGCCTATCAGATTCTAGCTTCTGTATCATATGATGCTGGTAGCCTATCAGGTTCTAGCTTCTGTATCATATGATGGTGGTAGCCTATCAGATTCTAGCTTCTGTATCATATGATGGTGGTAGCCTATCAGATTCTAGCTTCTGTATCATATGATGGTGGTAACCTATCAGATTGTAGCTTCTGTATCACATGATGGTGGTAGCCTATCAGATTGTAGCTTCTGTATCACATGATGGTGGTAATCTATCAGATTCTAGCTTCTGTATCACATGATGGTGGTAGCCTATCAGATTGTAGCTTCTGTATCATATGATGGTGGTAATCTATCAGATTCTAGCTTCTGTATCACATGATGGTGGTAGCCTATCAGATTGTAGCTTCTGTATCATATGATGGTGGTAGTCTATCATATTCTAGCTTCTGTATCACATGATGGTGGTAGCCTATCAGATTCTAGCTTCTGTATCATATGATGGTGGTAACCTATCATATTCTAGCTTCTTTATCACATGATGGTGGTAGCCTATTAGATTCTAGCTTCTGTATCACATGATGGTGGTAGCCTATCATATTCTAGCTTCTGTATCACATGATGGTGGTAGCCTATCATATTCTAGCTTCTTTATCACATGATGGTGGTAGCCTATTAGATTCTAGCTTCTGTATCACATGATGGTGGTAGCCTATCATATTCTAGCTTCTTTATCATATGATGGTGGTAACCTATCAGATTGTAGCTTCTGTATCACATGATGGTGGTAGCCTATCAGATTCTAGCTTCTGTATCATATGATGGTGGTAGCCTATCAGATTGTAGCTTCTGTATCACATGATGGTGGTAGCCTATCAGATTCTAGCTTCTGTAGCTATCATATGATGGTGGTAATCTATCAGATTCTAGCTTCTGTATCACATGATGGTGGTAGCCTATCAGATTGTAGCTTCTGTATCATATGATGGTGGTAGCCTATCATATTCTAGCTTCTGTATCACATGATGGTGGTAGCCTATCAGATTCTAGCTTCTGTATCATATGATGGTGGTAACCTATCAGATTCTAGCTTCTTTATCACATGATGGTGGTAGCCTATTAGATTCTAGCTTCTGCATCACATGATGGTGGTAGCCTATCATATTCTAGCTTCTTTATCACATGATGGTGGTAGCCTATCAGATTCTAGCTTCTGTATCACATGATGGTGGTAGCCTATCATATTCTAGCTTCTTTATCACATGATGGTGGTAGCCTATTAGATTCTAGCTTCTGTATCACATGATGGTGGTAGCCTATCAGATTCTAGCTTCTGTATCACATGATGGTGGTAGCCTAGCAGATTCTAGTTTCTGTATCACATGATGGTGGTAGCCTATCAGATTCTAGCTTCTGTATCATATGATGGTGGTAGCCTATCAGATTCTAGCTTCTTTATCACATGATGGTGGTAGCCTATCAGATTCTAGCTTCTGTATCACATGATGGTGGTAGCCTATTAGATTCTAGCTTCTGTGTCACATGATGGTGGTAGCCTATCAGATTCTAGCTACTGTATCACATGATGGTGGTAGCCTATCAGATTCTAGCTTCTTTATCACATGATGGTGGTAGCCTATCAGATTCTAGCTTCTGTATCACATGATGGTGGTAGCCTATCAGATTCTAGCTTCTGTATCACATGATGGTGGTAGCCTATCAGATTCTAGCTTCTGTATCACATGATGGTGGTAGCCTATCATATTCTAGCTTCTGTATCACATGATGGTGGTAGCCTATCATATTCTAGCTTCTGTGTCACATGATGGTGGTAGCCTATCATATTCTAGCTTCTGTATCACATGATGGTGGTAGCCTATCAGATTCTAGCTTCTGTATCACATGATGGTGGTAGCCTATCAGATTCTAGCTTCTGTATCACATGATGGTGGTAGCCTATCAGATTCTAGCTTCTGTATCACATGATGGTGGTAGCCTATGAGATGTCATGGTGATGCTGCTACTGTTAATGATGATGTTTTGGTATCTTTTAGTGCTTTAATGCAGGTTATTAAACATTATGTTCTGGTAAATTTAAATATTACTATCACATTTTATATTTGAACATTTTTCACAGTTTTCCACAGAATGAAATTAAATAATCTTAACCTGTAGATAAAATATTTGATAATTTAAAGACGTTTTTAATCTAATTTTTGTTTAATTTGCTTATCAAATTCATTACTGTTTTGAAAGCATTTCTTTCCAGTACTTCTGTTCCCAAGTTTTACTTATATCTAACATTGCCCTTGTATTCAAGATATTAATTAAAATTGTACAATCATGTGATTTTATTTTAAGGGAAACAGAATTTCGGTTCAGTGTCAGTATGGATTAAAAACTACCATAAACTACTTGTATCATATTGACAGGAAAATTTTGGTATGGCCCATGGTATGGAGAGGGTTACCAAAGAATTTTTTTTTTTTTTTTACTTTTTTACTTCCCTTTACAACAGAATGATGACTCAGCAGATACATGCATTAGAAGATTATAGCAAAGTAATTCACAAGGCCACAAAATATAGCTACACAAAAAAAGAGCAAAGATCAATCTGACAAATGTCAGCGATAATGTATTTGTGCATAATTTGCAGGGTCACTTAATTTTCCCCATTACAGTTAAATATATATATATATATATATATATATGTGTATATATATATATGAAAATTTCATTTGCAAACACAGTTAACCACCATTTAGAAAGAACGGAGTTAACTGCCTCTGCAAATAAACTCTTCATTTACTTTTTGAATATTTTCACTAAATCACACTCACATGAAGTAGAGGGTTTTAGTGGCATTAAATGGAGATAGGAGGTTTGTACCCGACAGCGACGAAAAGCAGTTAAATCCATTTTTTTTCTACATGGTGGTTAACTCCACACACACACATATATATATATATATATATATATATATATATATATATATATTGTGTGTGTGTGTGTATACATATATATATATATATATATATATATATATATATATATATATATATATATATATATATTTCTAATGCAAGTTTATCAAAATAAAACAACACACGCTGCTAATTAAAAGTCCTTATTTCATCTTTAGATTCAGCCAGTCAGGTATTCAGACATTTCTCCAAAGTTTTGGAGATGCTTCATAGTTTCTGCAGCCTCATCACAGAATCCATGAGGATCAACCTGAAACCCAAATTTGTCAGACTTCCTGGAACGTCAGCAGGATTATGGACTTTTGTTATAACTCTGGGTAATCCAGGGAATCTTAGGTGTCTGGAAACTCATAGGAACAGCTTTCAGCTTTTTCCAATCAGGGAATCTGACTAGATGCACAAATGCAAGTAAATGCAGCATTTATCCATCATCATTTCACCAACGTGCTGCAGGGTGATGACTTCTGTCTGTCCAGACGCTTTTCATAAGATGAAGATGATGTAAGTCTTCAAACTAGCAGATGTGTTAAATGAAAAGATAAACTGTCAATAATGCAGTTAAAAAATTATTTCACCGTGTTATTAATAAATTATAAGTATAAAAGCAGCAGTGATTAATGATCATCCTCAGTGAACAACTGTGATTGAAAAACATATTATAGGCCTTTTACAGTTATTTGCTTTAGTTTCTTTTTAAATGATCGCTTTAGTTATCATAATTCAATACTTCCTAAAATGTTGATCCATGTCTCATTTTCCTGTTATACACCTTCCCCGTCTGCGACCTTTAGATGTCCTCTGTCACTGCAGGAAAATGAGAGAAAATGTCACTCCTTACACTGCCGTCTTATGGTAATTTAATCACAGTATTATAAATAAAAGACAAACTTCAGTCACTCGTATAGAACAAACAAGAAGATTCAACATTTGTGTAAAGTTGTGCATAACTGTTAACAGTACAAACATTTCACTGTTTTGTATGTAATGCTACATCACTCCTGTGCACCAAGGCCTGTTCCAAGGCAAGTTCCTGTTTGTCTGTCTGTCTGGACACATAATTTCATCACTAGACATCATCCTTTGTGATGCAGCGAGAACAGAATCTCCTCCAGTGGTGCATCCACCCTCTGCAGGACTCTGCCGTGGTCTCCTTGCATCCTGCATCCCCAGCTGCCAGCAGAGGATGCTGATCCTGCACACCAACTCAGTGAAAGCTGAGGGTCAGTGGAGGGACTTACAAGTAGAGAGGTCCGATATTTTCGGCCAATATCAGCATTAAATGTGATATTGCAACATACTGGTATCGTTTTTTATCATACTAATATGTCTGTTTTTGAAATCTTGTGAGATCTTGTTCCATTAGCATTGGTCCAGCATGTAGAAAAGCCCTATTATTGTGGAAGAACCTCATTTCCCAGCATTCCTTTCAGAGTCATGTGACTACGGTGCAGCTGCTGCTGCTACAGACTGACTTACTTTGAAGCTGCTGATAATATGTCTGGTTTTAAGTTGTTGGTTAAGTTACCAAGTTGTTAGAGACATTAGAATTAGCCACATGCTGGCTAATACCTGCTAGTATCTGATATATGGTAGTATCAAATACCTGCTAGTATCTGATATATGGTAGTATCAAATACCTGCTAGTATCTGATATATGGTAGTATCTAATACCTGCTAGTATCTGATATATAGTAGTATCAAATACCTGCTAGTATCTGATATATGGTAGTATCTAATACCTGCTAGTATCTGATATATAGTAGTATCTAATACCTGCTAGTATCTTATATATGGTAGTATGTGATACCTGCTAGTATCTGATATACTGTATGACAGTATCTAATACCTGCTAGTATCTTTTATATGGTTTGATGTGCTGGGGTTCCGGGCTGCGAGGTTAGTAGTCATAAACTTTCCCAGAACAAGCTGGGACCCTGTTTAGAAGGTTCTACTATCCCTGTTTAGAAGGTTCTACCATCCCTGTTTAGAAGGTTCTACTATCCCTGTTTAGAAGGTTCTACTATCCCTGTTTAGGAGGTTCTACTATCCCTGTTTAGAAGGTTCTACTATCCCTGTTTAGGAGGTTCTACCATCCCTGTTTAGAAGGTTCTACTATCCCTGTTTAGAAGGTTCTACTATCCCTGTTTAGGAGGTTCTACTATCCCTGTTTAGAAGGTTCTACTATCCCTGTTTAGAAGGTTCTACTATCCCTGTTTAGAAGGTTTTACTATCCCTGTTTAGAAGGTTCTACTATCCCTGTTTAGAAGGTTCTACTATCCCTGTTTAGGAGGTTCTACTATCCCTGTTTAGAAGGTTCTACTATCCCTGTTTAGAAGGTTCTACTATCCCTGTTTAGAAGGTTCTACTATCCCTGTTTAGGAGGTTCTACTATCCCTGTTTAGAAGGTTCTACTATCCCTGTTTAGAAGGTTCTACTATCCCTGTTTAGAGGTTCTACTATCCCTGTTTAGAAGGTTCTACTATCCCTGTTTAGAAGGTTCTACTATCCCTGTTTAGAAGGTTCTACTATCCCTGTTTAGAAGGTTCTACTATCCCTGTTTAGGAGGTTCTACTATCCCTGTTTAGAAGCTTCTACTATCCCTGTTTAGAAGGTTCTACTATCCCTGTTTAGAAGGTTCTACTATCCCTGTTTAGAAGGTTCTACTATCCCTGTTTAGAAGGTTCTACTATCCCTGTTTAGAAGGTTCTACTATCCCTGTCCTGATACGTAACAGAAGGAGAATTGTAGCTCTGTCAGAACACAGAGAGCTCCACTCTATAAGGTTTTTATCAAAAGTAAACATACAGCCTGTTCCAAAACATGATGATACTTTGAGAATGCTGAAGTTAGCTTTACTAAATGTTCGATCTTTAGCAGGAAAATCATTTCTAATCAATGATTTTATCACTGAACATAGCCTTGACTTTATGTTTTTAACTGAGACCTGGTTACATGAAAACTGTCATTCAGCTCTTGTTGAGGCCACGCCCCCTAACTTCAGTTTCATCAGTGAAGCCAGAGTGAACAGGAGAGGTGGGGGGGTCGCTGTCTTATTTAGGGACTCATTCCAGTGTAAACAGTTATCTCTTGGGGATTTTCCTTCTTTTGAATACGTGGCTTTACAGCTGACGGCCTCATCCAGAGTCATGTTTTTAAATATTTATCGGCCACCCAAATACTGTGCAGATTTTAATGATGATTTTACTGAACTGTTGTCTGTGATCTGTGCGGACTTTGACCATCTTGTTATCACTGGTGATTTTAACATCCATTATGATTGTCATCAGGACAAAGGGACCAAAGACCTGATTAACACTCTGGACAACTTCGGGTTGACCCAGCATGTCACAGAGCCCACACACAGTAGAGGACACACCTTAGATCTACTGATCTGGAAGGGTTTCCATGGTTACGGTGTGTGATGTGGGGCTGTCGGATCACTGCTGTGTTTTCTTTGAGAGTACTATCTCAGTGCACACAAATGTCTCACAGGAGGTGATAACAAAACGGTGTATAACTGAAAATACCAGTGAGATTTTTAACCAGGTCTTCTCTCTAACACCTGCCCTGTCAGGGGCTTCAGTCAATGAGCTGGGGTCTCATTTATAAAACTTTGCGTAGGATCTTTACTAAAAGTGTACGTACGCCCAAAACCAAAAGTTTGCGTACGCCAAAAAATATTCAGATTTATAAAACCGTGCGTACGCACAGATTCAAGCAATTTCCCATTTATAAATCACACTCTTCCTGGAAGTTAGCGCAGGTGAATTTGGCTCATATTCCGCCTCCTACACGCCCACATTCTACCGTAGATGGTCAATGCAAAGGACCTCATGGATGTTTCTGCATATAAATGAGCCAGCTGATCTGAGGCATTTAAAACTGAATTGTGGCGATCGAAAAGAAATTTAAACGTAATTTCGCGGAGACGGAAGTAGAGGTGCTTGTTGGTGAAGTGGAGCCTCACAAAATCATTTTATTTGGGCGTCACAGGAAACAGATGAACGTAAGTCTGCTGAGTGACAGCAGGTTGTTGTGGCGGTGATGATGTGACGGAGGTCTGTTCCAGAAGTCGCTGTGGAGGAAACGCCGTGTCAGAGCGACTGTATTCAGAACACAGAACACCTGTTTGGTGTGGTGCAGCGCGATTCCCCCTCACGTGCCCCCCCCCCGCCTGTAAACACCTCCGCCGGTCTTTGCTGAGGTTGATGGCTCCACAACGGAGTGCGCTGTGGTCAGCAGCTGCTGATGCGTCGGGGTGGGCACGGTTTCGGTGGTCGGGGGTATCTGGGTCCAGTTCATAGACAAAAGCGCTGCAAAAGTAAATGTGATTATTAGCCGGTCATCATCATCATCATCATCATCATTGGCCAGAAAATCCTCATGGTCTCTAAAGACTCTCTCCATCCTGATCCTGCCATTGGCATCGTCTTCAAGCAATGCCATCGCATCCATTGTAAAGCATTATGCACCAGTGTCACTGCAGTATTTATGTTTACTCAGTAATTACAGTAATTGCTATACAGCTTGTCACAATTAATGGAACAATAATCTTTTATTCTTTTACGTTTAGATGTTTTCTCTTCTGCACCCCTGCTGCAATGCTTTTTATGTTTTATGTAAAACATTTTGAATTATCCTGTACATTAATTTGCTTTATAGATAAACTTGTCTTTGCTACATAATTTGAAGATGAACATACTGTACACTTCGAACACACTGTGCTGCAAGTCCTGAATGGGTGCTTATGGGTTGTATGGCTTATTTGAGGACCATATGAGGGTTTACGAGGGTCTACAGTCTGATATTAATGGTTAAATGCATGAACGTGGCTTAAGTTCATCATCTCACCAGCGGTGCCGCCAGTTTCCCCGTCTCCAAAATGTTCGTGCGCAAAGTTCAGAATGTGCGCACCGGTGCGCACATTCTCCCGTCAGGTTTGTTTTTATAAATCAGAAACTTTGCGTGGAAAATCACTTACGCCACTTTCAAGCCCTGTTTTGTGCGTAAGCAAGCTTCAGTAAATGAGACCCCAGGTCACTAGCTTTAATGCTAACATGCTGAGTGTCATGGATTCTATTGCTCCTATTAAGATGAAGGTTATCTCTGGAAGGAAAAAGTCACCATGGAGAAATTCCACACTGGTGAAAACTGGAAAGAGAGAGTGTCGGAAAGCTGAGCGCAGATGGAGAAAAACAAAACTACAGGTTCATTATGACATCTATAAAGAGAAACTTCACTTTTATAATTTACAGCTGAGGAATGCAGGAATTCGTATTTTTCTGACATCATCACTAAAAACGGTCATAATGCTCGGGCCTTATTTGCTACAGTCGACAGGCTAACAAACCCTCCTGTGTCAGTAGCACCAGAATTTTATTCCACCAAAGCCTGCAATGACTTTGCCAAATTTTTCACAGACAAAATCCAAATTATTAGACAAGCTGTTGGTTCAACAACAGCAGGTTCAGGTCATGTATCGTGTCCACCAAGTCTAAACACCATGACACAGTTTTATCCCATTACTAGCAAAGAACTGGAGGACATCTTGCATCAACTGAACTCCTTCTCTTGCTGTTTGGACATCCTGCCCACTGGTTTTTAAAAAAGGTCTCAAAGACCTTGGAGTCAGATCTGCTTCAGATTGTGAACTCCTAGGCCTGGGACAAAAACAAATTTCACTGGACGATATATTGTCCCACGTATTATTGACGATAAACGATATTATTGCCGACCTTACTGAGACCAAAATAACCACTTATGTAATGTTAATATACTATAAAAATGCAAGTACATCCTTTCAAATGCAATAATTAAACTTTCATTTCACACTGGAATGTCTAGATCCAGAACTTTTAAATATCCAAAATAAACAAACAATAAAAATAAAATTGAAAAAAGACTCAGTCTCTGTTAGAAAATTTTTGTTAGAAGTTTCTCCACAACAATAAATACAATGGCCTATCCAGTCTCAACAAACAAAACTGCACTTTATTATTATTATTATATTATTACAAAGGATGACAATGTGCTGACTGTAAGGCTCTACAACCCCCCCCCCCCCCCCCCCCCACCATAAATCTTCCATTTTTAAGTAAGATCATCGAAAAAGCAGTTTTTCACCAGCTAAATGACTTTTAAGAAAACAACCGTTATGATGTCTTCCAGTCAGGTTTTAGACAGCACCACAGCACCGAGACTGCTCTGACCAAAGTCATGAATGACATATGTCTGAATACTGACACTGGAAAAATGTCAGTGTTGGTTTTACTGGATCTCAGTGCTG
Source organism: Atherinomorus stipes (assembly GCA_023101725.1). Classification (NCBI taxonomy): domain Eukaryota; kingdom Metazoa; phylum Chordata; class Actinopteri; order Atheriniformes; family Atherinidae; genus Atherinomorus; species Atherinomorus stipes. Next base: position 17,153 of record JALJCO010011097.1, on the reverse strand, counting down.
CATTTGATACAGTTGACCACATTATATTACTCGAACGACTGGAGAAGTGGGTGGGTCTCTCGAGTTCTGTACTAAACTGGTTCAAAATATACTTGGAGAACAGGAAGTACTTTGTGTCAGTAGGTAATTTTGGTGATTTTGGTTATGCAACCACCAATCAGACCAGAAATCTGGGTGTAGTGATGGACTCAGACCTAAAAACCACCAACCAGGCCAGAAATCTGGGTGTAGTGATGGACTCAGACCTAAACTTTGAAAAACACATCAAAGCGATCACTAAATCAGCCGACTATCACCTGAAGAACATCTCAAGGATCAAAGATCTGATGTCTCAGGAAATTCTGGAAAAACTAGTCCATCATCATCTTCAGTCGGCTTGACTACTGTAACAGCGTCTTTACTGGTCTACCTAAAAACCAGTTAAACAGCTGCAGCTCATTCAGAACTCTGCTGCCCGAGTTCTCACTAAGACCAGAAAAGTGGACCACATCAGTCCAGTTCTGAGGTCTTTGCACTGGCTGCCGGTCCATCAGAGAATAGACTTTAAAGTTCTGCTGCTGGTCTATAAAGCTCTGAATGGTTTAGGCCCAAAATACATCAGTGACCTCTGACCCAGTATGAACCTACTAGACCCCAAGTCATCTGGATCCGGTCTTTTCTCAGTTCCCAGAGTCAGAACCAGACATGGAGAAGCTGCGTTCAGCTTCTATGCTCCACATGTCTGGAACAAACTCCCAGAACGTCTCAGATCAGCTAAAACAGTTTATTTAAATCCAGGCTGAAGACCCACCTGTTCTCAGCTGCATTTACACAGATTTTATTCAAAAGTTCAAATCCGCACCTCTTTGTATTGTCTCCTTTTAATATTAAATGCTTTTAATTTTGAATCATTTTTCTAACTTTTTATTCTTTTTCTCCCCTTTTGCTTATAATGTTTTATGTAAAGCACTTTGAATTGTTCTGTACATAAAATGTGCTATACAAATAAACTTGCCTTTACCACCATCATGTGATACGGAAGCTAGAATCTGGCTGCTTTCACGTAATTTTAGCCTAAAACTCTTAAAAGTGAAAACAAACTGCATGTTTTGTAGCCGTAGCCTCGAGTGGTACCTCTATAGATGGGTTTCCTGTTTACAAACATTGGCAGTTGCTAGGCAACCAGGGGGCAAAAAGCCTGTGTTTTGTATTGGAGTCTACGGTCAAACACGCACTCATATCATTCATAAAAATGTAAATAACCCGACGAAACAAACAGAGATCGTTGTGTCTTAAATTATATTGAATAAATCTGTATTTTGATGACGAATAACAAAATACCGACGCTGCGTTGCTGTGTTATATTTCTATCACGATACACTAACTTGGTACGGCAGTCATCACCCGGAAACGGCATTTTTCTTGTTAAAACATGGATATTATTCGTGTTGGACCTCATTTGAAATTTGCCTGAAAAACCTGAGTTAGAAAGCGGCTTAAACTTTCGTTTAGACTCTTCGTTAAAACCAAAAGAGGCCACAACAATCTGCAGTCTGCAGCAGGTTCAGTTCAGCTCCGTGTCGTCCTCACCTCCTCCATACAGGAGCAACTTTCACTAGTTTGGATTAAACCAGGCAAAGACGACATCATCACTACGTTTGGAAAGGAGCTGATTCCAGCTGTTAGGGACTAACACGCATTGCTGTCGGTAAGTTTCGCTGCTTGTGTAACGTTCTGCTTTATTGTGGATGAGATCGTGGTGGACAGTAGACAGACTAGCTAACTGCTAGCAAGCTAACAGTATAAACTCAAACGCCATCTGATTTACGACCCCCGTACTTCGTACTAAATCTCCGGGATGCGTTGTTATGCCACGTGAACGTTCGTTAACGGCTCCACCATCAGTTTCTTCTTCTTTTTTGAGTTCGTGCCTAAGCAGCAGAGGATCTGCCCCCCAAGAGGCACGCAGAGCTGCTTTTTTTTTTTTTTTTTCCCCTCCCCTTTCCTCCCCCACTCTATCGTATCACCCCTACACCCTACTTCAAACAACCCACAACTTTACCCCCGTCAACACTCCCCCATCCCATCCTCCTCCCGCCCCTCCTGCATAGCCAGCTAGTCCCCGTACATCCACCCCCCTGGTACCCATGCCATACCATGTGACTCACGGATTACTTAACGAGGCCTCAGTTAGTGTGGTCACGTGGCTTTTGGGATGCTGAGACTTCCACCAAAACTGTGGTAGCAAGACTTCCGGTTCAGAAGATCGAGGCGGAGTCGAGCAGACGGCTCGCGCATGATAGATAGATAGATAGATACTTTTATTGATCAAAAATGAGCAACAAATTATAGAACACAGATTTAAGTAAGCAAATAAGTTTTTAAAACAAAGATAAAATAAATACAAATGTCAGGAAAAGTAACTTGAACACACAGAATTATATAAAGAGATACTAAACAAACAACATCCCTAGCTGTAACCCTGTCATATGCATATTTTTTTTCAATTTTCTCAAGTTAAATTCCTGCCTCAGTGCAAAGTAAATTTTAAATTTTACCATAAAAAATACACTATAGTTAGTATCAAACCAAATTCGTTCATAATGTATGAGTTCGTGGCTGAACAACTACATAAACAACAATTATGCCATATTTCTGTGTCACACACAGCGTGCACATATGATGGTGAGTTTATCTCCTTGTACTGTTCTTCACACTCATGGTGCTTTAACATCCAAACTGAACAGAATTTCTCAGAGTTGTCAAAAGTAGAAGTAAAAGTAGTTTTTAAGTACAAATCCTGCCATTTTTTTGGATCTGCCAGTACATTTAGAACAGCTGTTTTCACTCAGGAGCTCAAACCCAGCTGGTTCAGTGATTGGTTGGAAAAACTGCTGGACAGGGTTTTTACTTTCTTCTTCTACCCAATTTTTGACACCTCTGGAATTTCTCAACAACTTTCTCTGAATGTGAACATAACAAAGGCAGTAAACGCATAACTCAAATGTATAGGATAACAATCATAAAAGGTTAAATTCCTGCTGAATCTGTATTCTGTATTTCCCATGAGCCGTTGTGGTCCAGATATGTTGACTTTTGAAAATAGCTCCGCCCCCTTTTTGTCCATGCACTCTGAAGGGGAAGCAGCTTGCAGTTTTTCTCAGTTGCTTTGGTGTAATTCTCACAACAGACTTCATATTTGCACAACAATTCGTGCATTTCTCAAAACAGTTAGTAAAAACTGAAGAACCTGGTGAATAACTTGCAAAAGTGCCAAACTTGCTAAAAATAGATAGTTCATCCCTCAAAAGCAACTCTTTATATCAATGAAACTGTCAATGCCATCAACATAAAAAGTACTGTCACCATTGAGTATGAAAAAGGTACACAAATGGCTTAGTCACATTTTCATTGTGACAGTCTGATCTGTGAGTTCCTCAATACAAAAACTCCGATCTTGGAGACCTGAAAATGCCCAACAGTACAACACATCGTACAGGTATTTGAAAACTGCAGTAAAGTTACGTTACTGTTTTTAGAAGGTAACTGACTACATGACACAGAATACATCTGATTTACATTTTTCAGTATGCTTTTTGTAATCTAACGTATAGTAATTCACAGCACTGAATTCACATATTCACAGTGTTATGAAAAAACAAACACTTCAGTCACGTCTTTAGAACAACTTCAAGTATAAACCCTTGGGTAGAGTTGTGGACCACAGGAAACAATATACTGCTGTAACAGTATGTGACAGTTGATGTCCTCTCACTGATCATCTGCCCTGGCTGATGGACCACAGGTATTCCCGTTTGGCGGTTAGTGTGCTTGACTCTCACCTGGAAGTCTGGGGATCAAACCCAGCCCAGGCCTCTATTTGTCCTGCCACACACACATACGTGTTACTGAACTGGATGTGACTGAACATACTATATCCACCTCTGGGTTGTCTTGCAAACCTGTGGAGTAACATGACAGTAATACACAGTGTACATGAAATACTACTGCATGTATTTCTGTACATTACAAGATTTTGGATAACTGCACAATACTTTACAAACTTGTTTTCCCAATGAAATGTTTGGATTTGTGAATTCACGGTTGATCTCTGAACATTTGGCTGCACCTGCGACCAGCCTCAGCCACTGCGAGGCCGTGATTGGTCCACAGCTGTAGCCCTAATCTATCTGAAATCTGCCTGTATGTACATGGCCTCATCTTCCTCTTCTCCTTCCTCCCCACACATGCTCAACCCATCTTCCTTGATGCTGGCCTTCCATTTCCTTACCCCAGTATTGTAGAAAAGCTACACACTATGGGCCTGATTTACAAAGAATCCAAATTGCGAGTCTAATGTCTTTGCCTCGCAAAAAAAAATAGCGTGCGCTGTCATTTTAGCGTTTGCGGGTGATCTACAAAGATTACAGGCGCAATCTGTAACTGGCGCAAACAGCAGGATTTAAATGAGGATTTAGCGTGCGCTCTCCTGCGCCACGGAAAGTTCAGAAGAGCATGTGGTAAACGCAAAATGAACTTCATCCTGATAGAGAGATGTTAGTTTCAGAGATATAATGAGGCAAATAAAAAACAGAATATAAGATAAATATGAAGAGTTCATTTTCAAAAATAGACAAACGCCATTTAGAAAAAACGGAGTTAACTGCTTTTGCACATAAACTCTTCATTTACTTTTTTAATATTTTCAGCAAATCAAGCTCACATGAAGTGGGGGGTTTTAATGATGTAAAATGGAGATAGGACGTTTGTACCGGACAGCAACAAAAGCAGTTAACTCCGTTTTTCCACAGTGATGTTTGTCTGTTTTTGCAAATGAACTCTTCATATAATAACTATAAATAAAAACGATGCAGCAGGTTTCAATGTGGGTCGTAGAGGCCAGTTTAAGGACGTGGATAAGGACACGCTGGTAAAGATGATCTGATATTACGCACAGACTGCGCGCTCTTTGGCACAATGCCAGCTGCGGGACCTGTGCAATTGCCCCCCACCCCACGCAAAACTAAAATAGTATCATTAGTTTGTGCGACGTTACTGGTTATTTTCACTGAGTTTTCTGTGGGGTGGGGGGCAACTTCACACAGGACACCTCAGAACAGCAGCAGCAGTTGCTGCGGCGTGGAGGAGCAGGAGATGATTTTAATTTAAAAATAAGGCATTGGCAAAAAGTAAAAGAAAATAAAAAGACATAAATAATATCAGCTTTAACTACCATGATGCTGCAGCTGCAGATGTTCTGGTTCATGTCTAAAATTAACCCGTGTTTAACAGTGATGTTGATTGTTATTTAATTAGATAATGAAAACTTGACGTGTCGCCTGAACACCTCATGAGAAATGATTCTGACCCGATGTCTGCAGTCCTGTGTGCAGCATCTTTCAGCCATCAGTGCGTAAAGCTGCCAGTTATACCTGCTTTTCAGACGTGCTAAATTACACGCAATTTTTTGCCCCCGCTTTCCGTTGAACGGTTGATAGATCACATTGCTCGTGTTAAACTGAGGTTTTGCATAGTCTCCTCCCAATATTTTGCGCCTTCTGGCAGAAACGCCCAGTTTGAATATTCATCTGCAGCAGATGCGCAAAATGGACAGCGGCGCTATTTTTGCCCCTTAACAGGCGCAAACCTCCTTTTGCCCTGCTTTGTAAATCAGCTCTGGCGGATTATTGCGTGCGTAATGAAGATAGCGCCTGTTTTAACAAGCGCAAACCTTTCGTAAATCGGGCCCTATGTCTTGCTTGGTTCATATGTGCTTGCCAGTTGAGGGTTGATGGGATTCAGAGTGACTGGGAAAATGTCTCATCATTGGTTACAACTAACGCCTCACCCATCTTCTAATCAATGAAAAGGATCAGCTGTGACCTAATGTTCAATTTAGGACACATTCCAGGAAAAGAATGATAAATATACTGTACGTATAACATCTGCTTGACATATTTTGATAACTAGATTTTCTCTTTTGCTTGTCGTGACTCAAGCAGTGAAGTGAAGACTATTAGTGTGATGGGGATGGACTATCCTGCTGTTGCTATCTCGCTTTGACTGTGGGACCAAAGCAAATGATAAAGTCATGAAATACCAGAGAATTGTATGTAAGCAAATGCTACATGTCCAAAAGCATTTCCAATTTGATCAATGCAATGAGAAATGATACTTTGATGCACACATGGCGAATTGCTGTGGAGTTTGAACTTATAGTTATGGAAATATGAAGTCTGTTGTGAGAATTGCACCAAAGCAACTGAGAAAAACTGGTGTAAATTTACTCTGAGTGAAAAGAAGAACTTGCTTCAGATTAGAGAGAATGGTTTTTAAGTTGATTTGACTCAAAAACATAAAATTTTTACCACCAAACCAAAATATTTAAAGGTATTGTCTGAAGTTCCCCCCCGTGCAAATAAACGTTAGACTTGAGCAAGTGAAATCCGTCTTAAACTGCGCCTTGGGGCTCTACTCCCGTGCCATGGTGCGTTTGAACGCAACTCTCTCCCCCTGCCTGAAATCCGCTCTTTTGTATTGTTTTGGTGTGTTCGGGACGTTTCTGGATGGAGATTTCTGTTTATATCAGCAGCCAATGACAGAGCTAAGAGCATGACGCTGTGTGGGAATAAGCTCATGATTGGAGCAGACGCCAGTCACTCGAACTCTCGAAGGAAAAAAAGAAAGAAAGAAAAAAACGTGGAGGAAAGGTAAGAGCTTCCGATAATGCACTTTGGAAAACCAGGGTTAATATTTGTTTGGCTTGTAGCTGCTTCTGAGCTCTGAAGGAGAAGCTTGAAGTTGAACAGGCTGAAGAAGGAGGCGGCCATTAGCCTGAGAGGGAGGGGCGCTCAGTTTGAATACTGTTGTTTGCAAACAGAAACGGTGGGGGGACTTCGGACTCTACCTTTAAATTAAATCAATGTAAACAAGTCTTTCATATCAACTACAGCCCAGATACTCTTTTTTTTAGAGTGCAGGTTTAGAGTGCTTTTGTTTCACTCTTCACTCTTTCTAGAAGAACCTGCATTCATGGTGCGTTCCAGTTGTCCCGTAATTCCAAGCACTGGCTGATGTTGCAACCGGGTCAATCGTGTTCCTGATGAAACTCTACAGTTTCAAATCAAGGTTAAAACTTTTATTTACCGCCTGTTATCAAACCAACTGTAAATTATTTTATCCTATTTCTTACATTTAACCTTATTTCAGATTTCTTTTTAAGTTTTTCTACTTCTGCACTTGCTGTAATGCTTTCAAGGTTTTATGTAAAGGACCTTGAATTGTCCTGTAGATGAAATGTGCCAAACAGATAAACTTGCCTTCCTTTCCTGCTAGAAAATCACAAAGCAGTTGCAAAATATTCACCATGGCAACAGCAGAGCTGTCCTGTTCTCCCTGATTTCTGTTTATCGTCCAGAAAATGGACTGATTCTCTCATCCTGCTTTAAAGTATTGGTTTTCTTTTATCTTTAGGTGCAATGTGAAGGTTTTCTTCACCAGATAGATAGATACGTAGATATATAGAAAGATAGACTTTCTTCAATAAATAGAAATCTTTTGTTTTACTTTTCTTACTTGTCTTACTTTTTACTTTTGAGTTAAATATGGTTCAGCTTTAAAAAGTAACATCAATTTGAGGTTTTAACAAAAACTTCAGAAGGTAACGTGGAAGATTTTAACATTTTCCTGAAGTATGAAATGCTGGAAGATTCCTCAGATTCATTTATTTTTTTCCCATGAAAAAAGGAAAAAAAATCAGTCAGTTGAAACTGACAAAATAATAAATTTTTTATGAAAATTATGGCATTGATTTTGAATTATGGTTCAACAGATTTATTAAACATAAATAAAGCAAAACAATACAAGTAAACAAACATGATGGCGCTCTAAACTAAAATTATGTTGAGCAGCACTTTGAGGCAATCACTGTAATCAAGTGTTTTCTGCAACTTCCAATCAGAGTTATGTTCACTGCTCATCAGCAAAGTGCTTAAATGTGTTTGGGACAGATTTGTTTGTTTGTTTTTATTATTATTCTCTTCAGTCACAATCCAAAAGCAATGTCTTATTTCAATAAATTATAATTTGAATTATAATCTGGATAATAATAATAGTATAATCTGGGGATGAATACATTTAAGGACGACTGTAGCTCTCATTCCTGTCGGTAAATTCATGGATCAGTTTGATCATTAAGACAAAAATATTTGTCTTATGTAAGACTGGAAAAATTGTTTCTCACTGAAGGTTTAAAAAAAACGTGATGAATCACATAATGGAGAGAATCTATGAACCTGTGTCTTTTTCAATCAGTAATTCAGCTTTTACACACACTTATACACACACACACACACACACAGTTTTCATTCCTCATGGGGTCTTTCCCATTGACACAATGCATACCCTAGCCCCTAACCCTAAACCTATCACCCATAACTGATTGCCTAAACTTCTAACCCTTGTCCTAATCCTAACCTAAACCTAATTGGAACTTAATCTCTAAAACCTAATCTTGACCCTCAAAATGGGTTCATCCCATTGGGCAGGAAAATGTCCCCACGAGGGCAAGACGTCCCCACAGTGATGGTAAAAATCCAGAACACGGTCCCCACAATGTTGCAATTACGCGTCCACACACACACACACACACACACACACACATCCTTGTACTTCTATCTTTGTGAGGACAGTCACTAACATATGCATTCCCTAGTCCGTTACCCTAACCATCACAACTGCCTAAACTTAACTTTTCCCTAACCCTAACCAAAACTTAATTCTGACCTTAACTCTAAAACCAAATCTTGACCTTCAAAATTATTTTTCTTTGGCTTTTTTAATGAGGACCAGCCAAAATGTCCTCACTTTCCAAAATGTCCTCATTTTGTTGGTTAAACACGCAAAACAGTCCTCATATTGTTGTCTGTACAAGTACACACACACACACACACACGCAGATCCTTGTACTTCTATATTGATGAGGACAGTCATTGACATACTGCATTTCCTAACCCTAACCACCACAACTGATTACCTAAACTCAACCCTTACACCAACCCTTACCAAAACCTAATTGTAACCTAAATTCATTGTCGCCCGTAAACTGCTCTACGTAGGTGGAGTGCCCATAAGAATAAATCTGAAAAAAGAATAAGAAAATAAATGAGCAAATATATAGACAAATACCTAAAACAAATAAAATATTTTTTATTTTTTAATATTTATTTTCTATTAAATAACATTATTATTATATTATTTAATTAATTTTCATTTATTTTTCCTTATTTATTTTTTTATTTATTTCCTTATTCATTTTTTATATATATCCTTATTCATTTTCCTATATATTTTTCTTATTCTTTTACTCATATATTTCCCTTTTATTTCAACATATATTTTCTTTTTATTAACTTATATTATCCATATTCATTCCCTATATATATCCTTATTATTTATTTATATATATCCTTATTCATTTACTCATTTATATCCTTATTTATTTACTTATATATTTCCTCATTTTTTCCCCTTTAACTATCCCTATTTATTTCCTTATATATTCCCCTATTTATTTCCCTATATTTATTCTCATTTATTTCCCTTTAAATATCCTTATTCTCTCTCTTTATATTCCCCTATTTATTTCCGTATTTATATCCTTATTTATTTCCCTCATCCGAGCTGTCAGTCACATACTTTTAGTAGGGTTTTCCAAACTGCTAGTCATCCCAGCACAGTGATGAGCTAACTCACTCTAGCAGGGCTTCAGATGAGTACACTAACTTCTCATTTGTATCACCACAACCGTGTACTGTAATCTTATTTTGAGACTATTTTAGACGACAAGTGAGTATTATAATTCTCAAGTGTTTAGATGATGGACCTATATGCCTAGATTAAAGATTTTGTCGACTTTGAGCTCTGTAATCACTTCCGTTTATTTACCCCAGCTATCGTCATAACCTACAGTTTCATATCCACGTACAAATACCTGATTGTTTTCCCATTTATTACCTAAGTTCTGTAATTGAGTCATGGGAGGTTTCCTTTTATAATCTTTTTCTTACATAATAAAGCTTCCCAGCTCTGCTTATACTCATTTTCTATCAAACATTAGGCTACACGAGAACGCAGAAGATCTCAACAAATTACCGTAACCACTGAAAATGACCACAGACTGTAGCAGATACGGTATCAGCAGGGTTTTGTGGCTTAACTTTCCTTTCAGGAAATTCAGCAATTTTTTGTCACAAGCGGCACTTTCAGACCACACAGGGGCTTCTCAAGGATGTATGTAAACCTCACTTAACTAGAAGCCTACTCCCCCCCTACTGTAAAAACTGCCCTTGATAAGCAGGGTGCGCCCACACCACAATCGTGCGCGTCGTTGTCCATGAAAATGGGCCTGGCCAGCCCTGTGCAGTGACAGTCATGGGAGGCCGGTTTTCAAACAGGCTTGTTGGTTAGAGTGGAAGAACATGATAAATAAAAAACAAAACTTCAGTTTATTACTAAGTTTAAAGTTGACAAGAAAGAGAGTTTGTCACATCTATAGAAACTTGTAGTAAAGCCTTGAAGAGTTTCACATCTCTACAGTATGACCACAGTGGACGCGCATGTGGCACAGTGCCAACAGCTCCAGAGGAGCTGCAACACTTTTATGATGGGGCGCACCGTGCACGAGAGGAAAAATAAAATGTAGTATTCATTCATTATGAAGGCCTGTATGTGCAATCGCGGACCGGCGCACGAGGCAAAAGAAAATGTTTCAGCTCATTTTCACTCAATTTATGGGAGATGGCTCCTTTCTCTGGGGGGGATTCCATCAGACTTATTTTCCCCTTTGTATTTTCCTCCCCTCCTCTTTGGGGGTGGCATCGGGCCTCTTCATTACCTGGGCCCTGGGCAGTGGAATAACCTCGGTCGACATCGGCTTGGCAAAGTTGGAAGGTGTAAAGGACTTCTTTCAGTCAGCAATTTATGTTATCAGTAATTGTAATGTGCAAAAATAAATAAATGAAAAATTGGGCCGTTATTTATTCAAAGCTTAAAGTAAAATAAAATCCATAAAAGTTTTGGGAAGAGTTGGTTTGTTTAAAGATAGTTTATTCCATTTATAATGGATAATTTCCCCCCAAAATAGGGGTTATTTTTTGGTGACTAGGGTCTAAATCATAATGACAGTCGCGCTCACCCCCTCCCTTCAGTCTGTCACATTCTCAAATGTAGGGGAAAAAAGGTTGTGACGCAGAGGACGCGGGAGGAATTCCCAAAGCTTGGGCGTGGCCGCCGCCTCACCTTTACCCCGGCTTTACACCTGTCCGTGACGTGAGCGCAGCGCAGCGCAGCGGCTTGCTGCGGCTTCCTCGGCGCGACATTTACACCTTCACTGTGCGGCCACCAGCGCACCCGTGAGTGCACCAGCTGTTGTTGATTGGTGACATCACAAATCACAGAGGGCTGCTAGATAGCCTGTGATTCTCATCCAAATGGTTAATTTTTCCACATTTCATCGTCATGGTTCCTTATTTCACTGTAACACTTGTGGACACGGAGATGCTGTCATTTCGGGTAGTTCAGCAGTTTAAAGCTCACGGTGGCTTTTGTTTAGGAAGTTACCGGATATTTTACTCTAACCTTTCTGACTTCCTTCTGGTTCGATCTAACTACTGATATTGACGCGGTGTCCCTCGGTGCGTGGAGCGTCCAAATAGAGCTGGCGCGCGCGCGCGCAGCGGCACGGCATGCCGGAGCGACGACGGACCGCTCACCGCCGCAGCGTGAGCAATATTTTCACACCATTGATTACATTGCGCGATCTGGTGCGCAGGGCGCGCCGCTGCGCTGCGCTCACTCACGGACCAGGTGTAAAAGCCGGGGGTTAGGCTACCATGATAAATACAATATTTAAAAGTGACATCGGGGTGTGAAGAGGCTACTGCCTATAAACAAGTATAGCTACTTTCACAAATAGCCTTAACTATCCCAGAAAGAAAGAAAGAAAGAAAGAAAGAAAGAAAGAAAGAAAGAAAGAAAGAAAGAGAAAGAAATCTCAATGGCAGCAACTATCTAGTCAGTTGGGGTGGTCTTTTTCTCCATCCCTCTTCCTTTACTGCCACACTTAACCCTGCCACACCTGTCCTGACGTGAGCGCAGCGCAGCGCGCCCTCGCACGGATCGCACCCATGTAATCAATGGTGTGAAACATATTCTCACCTCGGCGCGTAGTGATCCTCGTCCTCCGCATCCGTGCCGCTCGCTACAGATACCACCAGCTCTCTGGTTTGATCTCACCACCGACACCGCGTCAATATCAGTAGTTCAGATCGAACCAGACAGGAAGTCAGACACAGGTTCAGTGTAATATATCCATACTTCCTAAACAAAAGCCACTGTGCAGCTTTTAAACTCTAACTACCTAACATGACAGCATCTCCTGTCCACAAGGTTACAATGCAATAAGAAACCATGACGCATGAACATGTGGACAAAATTAACCATTTGGATGAGAATCACAGGCGATCTAGCAGCCCTCTCGTGATTTCGTGATGTCACCAATCTAACAACAGCTGGTGCACTCGCGGGTGCGCTGCACGGCCGCACAGTGAACGGTGTAAATGCTCGCGCCGAGGAAGTCGCAGCAAAGCCGCTGCGCTGCGTTGCGCTCACGTCACGGACCAGGTGTAAAGCCGGGGTAACGGTGAGCAGCTGTCTTTGGCCTCACATCCAACTTAACGGACTTCGTATTTAGACTTTGGAGCTTCTCCGCTTTACCTATCCTGATCAGCGCTGCGCAGCGCAACGGCTTTGCTGTGATCTCCATGGCATTTACACCGTTCATTCTGTTTTGTTTTGTTTAGTTTATTTCAAGCAAATATTAAACCAGGAACAGAACAATCAAATTATAGGCTACAGAGCTACAGGCTAGGTGATAGTTAAGCCCGAAATTCAACTGAGTCAAACAACAAAAAAATAAGAATCTCACTGATGCTTAAAAAGGAGTGGGGAGGAGTAAGTGACTGTTCTGTGGTAAAGTTGGTTTGTTGATGGATATCGGCTTTGACATTCAGTAGGGACCGTCTGCCTATTACCTGAAAAAATCTTCACTAAAAATCAACAAAATGACTTTTTACCATTCTGTTTCTGAGTACATCACATTTATTATCCCTATCTACTACAAGTGAGATTAGTCTGATAAAGTAGGCTATTTTATATGCCCCTAGTATGCATTTATTACCTAAAAATATTCACTATTCAACTCTCCTCTGACCATAAAGTCACCCAAGTGACACACTGCATGCGGAAGCGCAGGAGTTTCATTTCGGCGTTAACAGACGGTGTTGGCCACATCAGGCGCTGTGTGATAGTGTGGTGTGCCGCGGAGCGCAGCGCCAAAATCAGCGCACGCCGTGGAGCGATCGTTTCGGCTTCTGTTCTATTTTCTGCGCGAGCCGCGGCCAAATTTGTCAAGCCAGGCAGGAAAATAAACAGGAACAGGAGGCAGATTTATCAAAATAAGCCCATTTTCAAAGTAAAAACACCTAGATGAGCTTTTGCAGAAAGTCACATGAAGCTCTTTGAGCTGCTGGAAGCAGCGGGCGTGAATAAAAAGTAAAAAATACAGCACGGGTCAGGACGTTTATTCACATTTTTCTCCACCTCTCTTCTCATTCCCCCACACTGTTGGTGACAACAGCTTTCTCAGTAGCATTGACTTTCCCTCCAGAGAACACGGAGCCATCTCTAACAAATTGACGTGAATGAGCTGGGAAACATTTTTCTTTTCTCTCTGCGCCGGTCAGCGATTGCACATACAGGCCTTCATATTGAATGAATACTACATTTTTTTTCCTCTCTCACGGTGCGCCCATCATAAAAGTGTTGCAGCTCCTCTGGAGCTTTGGCACTGTGCCACATGCGCGTCCACTGTGCCGTCATACTGTAGAGATGTGAAACAAGGGCCAGTTTTTACAGTAGAGGGCGCGGAGTAGGCTTCTAGTTAACTGAGGTTTACATACATCCTTGACAGAAGCCCCTGTGTGGTCTGAAAGTGCCCTTCGTGACACAAACAACGATGAATTTCTAACAGGAAAGTTAAGCCACAAAACCCTCTGATACCGTATCTCTACAATCTGTGCGTCATTTTCAGTGGTTATACGGTAATTTTTGAGACCTTTTCGGCGTTCTCCTGTAGCCTAATGTTTGATCAGAAACATGCAGTCATAAGCCAAACCTGGGAAGCTTTATTCATGTAAGACAAACAGATTATCAACAGGAAACCTCCATGACTCACATTACAGCAACTTAGGTACATAAATGAGGCTTACAGATCAGGTCATTTGTACGTGGATATGAAACTGTAGGTTCATGACGACCATCAGCTGGGCGGCGTAACATAACCGGAAGTGCATTACAGCAGCTCAAAGTCGGACCAAAATCTTTAACAGACATCATAGGTCCATCATGAGCAACACTTGAGCAATTATAATACTCACTTTCGTCTAAAATAGTCTCAAAAATAAGATTACAGTACACGGTTGTGGTGATACAAATGACGGTTCAGTGTACTCATCTAAGCCCCTTCAGAGTCGAGTTAGCTCATCACTCTCTGGGATCGACTAGCCAGTTTGATACCCCCCCCAAACACATACTGACAGCTCGGCGCAGGGAAATAAATAAGGATATAAATACGGAAATAAATAGGGGAATATAAAGAGAGAGACGAATAACGATATTTGAAGGGAAATAAATGAGAATAAATATAGGGAAATAAATAGGGGAATATATATGGAAATAAATAGGGATAGTTAAGAAACAAATGAGGAAATATATAAGTAAATAAATAAGGATATATATGAGTAAATGAATAAGGATATATATAAATAAATGAATAAGGATATTTAGGGAAATGAATATGGATATATATAAGTTAATAAAGAAGAAAATTATGTGAAATGCAGGGAAATATATGAGAAAAGAATAAAGAAAATTATAGAAAAAATAAAAAAGGATATATTCAAAAATGAATAAGGAAAAATAAATGAAAAATTAATTAAATAATATGATATATTATTAGGAAAATAAATGATTAAAAAATCAAAAATTTTTTTTGTATTTATTTCCTTATTTTTATTTTTCAGATTATTTATTTCTATATTATTTGTCTGCCACTCTGTCAAGGGACAATGCAAATGAGAAGGGCTGTGATTGGTCCATCACAATGTAAACACTGGCAACGCCATTTTTAAAACACCAGCTAGCCTACAAAGAAGCAGATACTGGAGAACATTTGGCCAAAGAAGTGAGGAAATACCAAAATCTCCCTATAGTCTTTATTTTCGCATCAAAACTCAACTCAATCAACTGCAGCAACAGTCTTTCTCTCTTGGACGCCATTGCGCACTGGAACCAGAGGCAAAATAACCACCGAGGTTACCGACCATCGGAATCATGGGATTAGGCCAGTCTTGCGTAGCGACTCCTGCTAATCGGGCAGGAAATTGCACTGCGTATCAGGCACCATGACGGACAACAATGAAGGCTGGAGGGGTCTTTGTGGGTACGAAGTTGGATAACACATTACCAGTGATGGGAATAACGGCGTTAGAAATAAACGCCGTTACTAACAGCACTACTTTTTCAGTAACGGGTTAATCTAACTAATTACTAAGTCTGTCATCACAACGCCGTTACCGTTACTCGCCTTCACTGACAGCGCGTTACTATTGTTATGTGAGATTCATTTTTGTTCCTGGTGAACAGAAGTTTCACTTTTAGGGACTATATTGTGCTGGTGCTCTCGCAGAGAGGAGGCGGAGTGATACGCAAATGCCTGGAGACACTCGCCCATACACTCAGCAGCAGGTGGCTGCAGACACGCGCCTCTCCACACATGCATGTTTGAGTAAAAAGGTTTCTGTGAGACCTGCGGAAGTATACGGGGAATACGGCATCACCAACCTGCCAGATGCAGCGATTGCGTCCAGTTTAAGAAGAAAACAGCATCATAGTTCCAGTAACACGTTTCCCCTGAATTATTTCTTTCACCCATGACCCGGATTCAGTTCATAGTTAATACTAAAGATACACGAGTTCTGCACGTTGGATCTGTCTTCATCTGACCGGAGCGTACAGAAACAGTGATGATGATGATGAACTGTCATTGCAAACCCCAGTCATTCTGCGCAGCCGAACACACGTGCGCACAACAGGGAGAATTATAAACTGGAATCATCACAAACATCAGTTTCCCTCAGAGATAAAAGACACGAACATGATGAGAAACGGTGATTCGTTCGTGTTTCTTCGTGTGTTTGGCCGTTAAAACCACATGAAGCTCCTGAGGAGGAGACGGAGCCACAACATCCATCAGTCTGAGTGTCTATGATTTTTCTGTTAGTAATTTATTCTGTATAGTTTCCACTGATTTCATTCATTAGTCAGATCTGATGTTCACTTTTATATTAATTCAACATAAAGATTAATTTAATAGGTTAATTGAGATTAATTTAAAATTACATCTAAAGGAACATTTAAAAGTAACGGAAAAATTACTTTTCCAAGTAATTAGTTATTTTTGTAAAGCTGTTACTCAGTTACTAATGCCATTACTTAACTTTTGGAGAAGTAATTAGTAACTATAATTAATTACTTTTTTAAAGTAATGTTTCCAACACTGCACATTACGCAGTTGGAGTATACTATGCCTTAAAACTGTAAGACCAAACCTTGACCCTCAAAAATTAGTCTCTCTTAGTTTCATGAGAGGACCAGCTAAAAATATCCTTACTTTCCAAAAAAAAAAAAAAAAGAAATAGAAAAAACACTGTCTTTGCTTTTTAAAAAATGCAAAATGATTTTTATTTTTTTACTTTCTTTGACTTTATATAGCAAGTACAGGAACACACACACACGTGTGTGTGCATATATACATACATACATATATATTAGGATGCAACGATACAAAAATTCATGGTTTGGTTCCGGTTTGATACATTTGTGTCATGGTTTGATATTTTCAATACAAAAAATATACAATTTTCATGGCTTTTTTAACCCAATGTCCTTTTGTCCACAACGGCTTACCATTGGGATGATACTCAATGAGAAAACCAACGAAGTTCCAAATCTGCCAGATCTGATTGTAGTCGAACACAGATCCACTAAGTTTCTAA